>CM019153.1:23634638-23730133 GCA_009733165.1 Naja naja | reverse complement strand
TAGTTGAATGAAAAAACATATTTAAATTAAATACATGTTTATGATTATTGTCTAAATAAAATTTGATCTGTGCAGTAATTAGAACACACAACAGTGTGTATTAGTAACATTTGATAATCTTTGTAGTACTTAAAAACCTGACTGGATGAGTTGCTTGGTGAATCCTTGTTTTGGACTCTTCCCATGCCACAATTTAAGTCAATTATTACTTAATTTATTTTTGATTAGAAAACGGTTTGCTGATTTTCTGTTGTTTAGCCTAATTCCTTTCAGTAATCTGCTGATTGTATGCATTGTGTTTTACTTTCCTAAATTTAAATGGTCTAAACTTTCTGATTTTTTCTAGTTTCACATCCTTTTTTGTACTGTAGTTTGAAACTGCTGTTTCATAGTTTAAGGTTCTTTGTAACATCTGTCATTCATAGTGCTTATACAGAATGGAGACATTTTAATCTTTGGGCAGAGTCAAGTTACCAACAAAAAGAATGAACTCAGAAATAGTCTCTTCCTCCTCTGCTTTTTCAATGAATAGGCCTATTCAAGGCTCCCCAAAACTGAGCTCAGCAGCACTAATGAAAGAATCTAAATTTCAGTTTTAAATAGTGTACTCTGTCCTTTTAATGCATCATGGTTTTCATTCAGGCATGGGATGTGAATAACTGTTTTATATTGTTGAAAGAAATATCCTTCTGGGTTCAGTTCCAAGTGGGGAAAAAGACACTGGAAACATGGAGGCTGCTTGGAAAGTTTAATGGTGAACAGGACCACATGGTCTGGAGCTCCAGAGAAAGAAGATCACATGCTTGAAGGAGAGATCAAGAAAAAAGGGCTGAGGTGCTGAGAGTATCTGGGTTTTATAACCTTTGTTGGGATTTGAATTGAAGCTTGTTTCTAATTGGTTGTCAGACTCCCATGAGGGGCAACTCTGTAGGCTGTCCTGAGTTCCAAGCTTGGTTGACCCCTTGCTGGATGATTTATGCCCCCAAAAGGGCTTTTGGCAATTGCTATAGCTTTACCTGGAGACCTTTCTTATGTAGTTTCTGGCTCAGGCTTTTAATGGCCTACCCATTAACAAAGGTGGGGGTGAGATTCTGCTTCTGGGTTTCTACTCTTTTTAGAAGAAATATTCTGCCTTTTAAATATTACTAGAATATTTCATTTTTCTAGGAGAGTTGGGTGCCAACTTCCTACAATCCCTCTTTTTTTTTTTTCAAAACACGTGAGAGTTTTGACAAAAGATAAAGGTGATCAGATCAGGGAGACTTGATGGGTGCTTTTAATTTTTCTGATGCAAAGGAAAGGCATTGGAAAAAAAAGGCAACAGAAAAGGATTCCTTCAGTGGCTCCCAAAAGCTTTCAAAGTCTGGGAAAACTCTGGGAAAACTCCTGTTTTTTTTTTTTTCAAAACAGTATCCAATTTTTTCATGCCAATTAATTTTCAGGTGTTTTGATGTACTTTTGTGAGCTTACAGTCAGGTTATAAGCACAAGCCTCTACATTCTTCACAGCCTTTAAATTACAGGCTGCCCATTTCAAGGTTATGGTTACTACCTGCCTAGCTCTTAGCTTTCCAGGGTTTGTGAGGCCAAATTGAGATTAGCCAGTGTGCAATCCAGGCTATTTAGTATTTTTAAAGTTACACACAATGAGCCCTGGGACTTGTACTCATGAGGCCCCAGTGCAACATATCTTGCTTTACTGGACAACTGGGCAGCATCATTTGTGAGTCACAGTCAGGACTTGGGGTTTGGAGATCTCTTTTCTGCTATCTCTTCAGGAATTGCCTGAGGGGGTGCCCCCTCCCCCATGGAATTAGAAGGGAGTTTTGCTTGGGCCTTAGTGCCTCAGAGCAGCAAAACAAAACAAAACAAAACAAAAAACACATTTTCTTTTTTAAAAAAGCAAGGGACAGCTTTGTGTGGAAGCAGGTGAAAGAGATAACCTATCTAATTCTAAATGGGTGTCTCTGTGTATGTGCCTGTGTATGCAGCTAGGTTTACAATACAGATAATACAAACATGCTGGACAATTTCCTCCCACCAGACAGAAGTATAAGGTGTTCAGAACTTGCTGGGCCAGCCACTCTCAAATACAATCATGGGTACATCAAATTGGTTACAATATAAATGATACAAGAAAGAAAACATTACAATGGGTTTCACATTACAATGAATTTTCAGTTACAATGAATTTCCACCCTCCCCATAGTCTTTCTAACTGTCTTCTGGGGATTGAAAAGAGTCTTTTAGTCTTTTACTGGTCCATCTCAGGATCCTTTCCTTCATGTCTCTGGGTGGCATAGGCTTGGCCTGGTGGTATGGGTGGTCAGTCAGGCTTGGGAAGGTCTGCCCCACTCTGGTTTGTTGTAATGACCTTCAGTGGAGGCTGGATCCAAACCCAGTTACTGGTTCCAATGGATAGAATGTCTCTAGGGAGTAGCATCTGCTTCCACATGTGGCAGGGCTGAAAGACAAAGAACAAGGGTCCCTTCCCCTTTGCTGGTAATTCTACCAGGAAAGGCATTGTAAAGGATTAGAGAGGGGGTTGGAGATGGCTTGCAGGTATGGTTTCAGGAGAAAGAAAAATAACACATCAGTATTGCAGTTACTAAACAGATAAATCAGTTTCAACAAAGTGGAGACACAACAGATGAGAAAGGAAAAACTGGATTCAAATGCTTCAGGAAAAGGATGAACAGGTAAAATCATTTAAACACACAGTAAATGCAAGGATGAAACTTTTCTTGTAAATGAACTTAGAACATTCGTTAATAACCTTGGGTTTTCTTAAAAGCACAGAGAGGAGAGAAAATTTAACTCTGTTCCTCATCCAGTCTAATTGGCCAGATCAGACTGGGAGAAGACAATCTCAGTGTTTTTAATTCTTAACAATTTAAAATTAATATCGAAGGGATCAGAGACACTTAACAGTTGCAACAGTTACCTCTAGGACACACAAAGTCTTAGACACACACGCGCGTGCACACATACCACACACACAAAGACACAGAGGAAAACAAAACTCTGAGGTTTACACACACACTGATCATTCCCACAATAAATCTCTCAGTTAAATTGGGGAAGGCATAAATCTTAAGGAACAAACCACGTGGTAGCATAGAAGATAGAAAAAGACACAAAAAGAAAGAATTTTTTTAAAAAATCCCATGTGATCCTGTTTTTATATTTTGCCCTTTTAAAGTACCTTTATTTAGCACATTGGTCTTCCTGTATCCCTCAGCAAAGCCCATTCCCTATCTATACATTTTGGTTTTCTTGCTCATGCCAGCTAGGGTCGGCATCTGCCGCTCATCCCAAGCCTCCAATAGCTCTCCCAGGGGGTTCCATTCCATTCAGGACCCTCGAACTACCGCTTCCCATGTTTCCCGTCCGATGTGGGGTTTCACACTTTGGCTTAGTCGGTCAGTCAGCGACCAGTTTCAGACACAAGAACTTCAAGAGCAAGAAAAAGGAAAAAAGGTGTCTGAGGGAGACTTTGGTCATTGCACCTCATGCAGCGAATGAAACACTATCTAAAAAACCCAAAAACTCTTTTACAAAGTATTCACAAAGTATCGGCTCCCCTTTTAAAAAAACCACAAGAGACTCTCTCTCTCTCTCTTTTCGCCAAGGTTTTTGGACTGGGGATATGCTGCCTGTGCAGACTTCTTTCCTCTCCCCAAAAACAGTCCGTGAGACTCTCTGCCCCCCACAGATAAGTACTGGTACTCCGCCTCTTTCCTTCAGGCCCACGTTTAGCGGATTTGGAAGAGCTCAAATCCGGGAAAACTTGCTTTTCTGTAAGCAAGTACTGGTACTCCAATTTAGCATCCAAATTACACAACTACCTAAACCCCTGGGGTTTGCTTTTGGGATACACTGGACAAAAACAAAAATTTTCTTCCCTCCCTTCAATCATAACCAGCTCGGCTTTTCCTCTTATATACAGAAGGTCTCACACTCTGATGACCTCCCCTTGCTTTTCCTGTCCTGATGGTCATGGCTCTGTAGAGCTAGCAACAGACAAGAGGGCTGCTAGAGGCCAAACAAAGGAATGAGATCCAGCTGCTGTCCAAGGGTGTAGCCGCTCACATGCACACACTCTTCCTCCTTCTCTAACAAAAGGTCCTGTGCTCTGAAACTGTTAAACATAACTTTTTTTTCAGACAGGAACTTTTTTTAATTGAGAATAATAAAACCCTCAAAACGATGCTATAGAGCACTCCACACCAGGACAAGTAGACACAAGGACAGTTTTCCCCTGAACGCCATCAATCTGCTAAACAAATAATTTCCTCAACACTGTCCAACCATTTACAAAGTCTGCACTACTATTACTATTAATCTTCTCATCACTCCCCATCACCCATCCCCTCCCACTTGTGACTGTATGTTGTAACTTTGTCGCTTGTATCCTTATGATTTACATTCACTGCTTCCTAGTATGATTTGATTGCTTATTGTACCCTATGACTATCATTAAGTGTTGTACGTTATGATTCTTGATTCTTAATGAATGTATCTTTCCTTTTATGTAGACTGAGAGCATATGCACCAAAGACAACTTCCTTGTAAGTCAAATCACGCTTGGCCAATAAAGAGTTATATCTAAGGGGAGATTGTGCTAAGACAAATATATCATTTTACATATAATAACTGCTTGTGTATGCACAGTACTGGAAACAGGATAATATACCATCTGAGGGGACAGTGATAAGAAAGATTTTGAACTGCGTGGAGATGGACAGGCTGACATTAGAGTTAAAAGATAGAGGTGAAACCAGTATTGTTGGGAAATATTTAATAAAAAGTATTTTTTAAAAATGGCCAAGGATTAGAATGCAAATAAGCCAGAAGATGAGAAAGGAACTTTATACTACCAAAATGAGAATAAAAATGATAATTCAAGATTGTTATGAAAAGCTATGAGCAAGAAAAGTTTCAGAAGAGAAAATTAAACAATATTTGGAAAAAGCGGAATTACCTAAAGTACCAGAAAAGGTAAAACTATGTTAAATGAATGAATATCAATGATGGAATTATCAGAAGTGATCAAGAGACAAAGAATAATAAAACACCAGGACCAGATGGGCTGCAGGCAGAATTTTACAAATGTTTACAAGATACTTTAGGCCCATCAATGTTAGAAGTCCATAATGAAGTATTGATTGATGCAAAGGTACCAAATTCGTGGATGAAAGCAAATATTACTTTGATTCCAAAAATTCAGATTTAATGCAGATAAAAACTATAGGCTCATATCTTGACTGAACACTGACTATAATATATATGCTTCAATAATGGCAGAGAGTAAAAATTTTAAATGAATTTATATATTCAGATCAAAATGGCTTTTTTTTTTGCCTAAGAAGTAGATTAAAACACTATGACAATAATTTTAACTTTAAAGGCAATTTGCCATAAACAAATGGCAAAGGTGATAGAAAATGGAAGTAGGACAGAGAATTTTAATATAAAAGGGCACAAGAAAAGGATGTCCACTATCTCCTGTATTATTCATATTGATATTAGAATTGCTAAATATAGATATTAGACAAGAGATAGAAATTAAAGCTATGGAAATAAAAGGAACAATATAAATTATAGGCATTTGTAGAAGATTTGCTCTTTATCTTGGAAGACCCACAATAAAATGGACTCAAACTAATTAGGAAAATAGAAGAGTATGGTGAAGTTGCAGGACTGAAAGGTAAAAAAAATCAAAATAATTGTTTACAGATATATAGAAAAAGAACTAACAAGGAAAATAGGTATACAGATAGTCAAGAAAGTTATAAATTGGCCAACAATTGAAACAAATTTGGTTAAGTGGAAAAATCTACAACTATCACTGATGGAAAGAGTAGCTACCATAAAATTGAATATCCTGCCAAGATGACTATATTTATTCCAAGCAATACCAATAAAACTAGAAAAATTTTTTTTTTCCTTGGGACTCATCAATGGCTAGCAGACAAAAACAGGGAAAAAAGGAAATATATGAAAGGATTTGTGATATAAGTAATACTTAAGTTGGTTAAACAAACAGCATGAATATTATTGTTATAAGCAGTAATATAATTGATACCAGCTCTCTTGGTAGAACACACAGAGGAAGAAAGATCTTTTTCTCACACACGCACACAGGCATACACACATTTCCCACATTTTTCTGTGCTTTAAATTTAGAATTTGGAGGTACTCACCTTCTTTCCAAGCAGCCTTTGAGCTCAATACTCAAAACGCCTTTAAAACCGTTTTTTTCCCCAAATGGCCAAGGTCCAGGAAAACTCACCCACAGACTCAATGGGTCTGTTTGCCGGCAAGGGAATCTTACCTGGGCCTGGTCCATTGGTTAGGTTAGCTTGGAGTCCCATCTGGGGTGCCAATTGTTGAAAGAAATATCCTTCTGGGTTCAGTTCCAAGTGGGGAAAAAGACACTGGAAACATGGAGACTGCTTGGAAAGTTTAATGGTGAACAGGACCACATGGTCTGGAGCTCCAGAGAAAGAAGATCACATGCTTGAAGGAGAAGATCAAGAAAAAAGGGCTGAGGTGCTGAGAGTATCTGGGTTTTATAACCTTTGTTGGGATTTGAATTGAAGCTTGTTTTCTAATTGGTTGTCAGACTCCCATGAGGGGCAACTCTGTAGGCTGTCCTGAGTTCCAAGCTTGGTTGACCCTTGCTGGATGATTTGTGCCCCCAAAAGGGCCCTTGGCAATTGCTATAGCTTTACCTGGAGACCTTTCTTATGTAAAGTATTCTGGCTCAGGCCTTAATGGCCCACCCATTAACAAAGGTGGGGGTGAGATTCTGCTTCTGGGTTTCTACTCTTTTTAGAGGAAATATTCTGCCTTTGAAATATTTACTAGAATATTTCATTTTTCTAGGAGGGCTGGGTGCTAACTTCCTACAATATACCAAGCAGGCTATAAATTGGCTGCATTGTATAATATCTGAAGATTATAAGACTCCTGGGAGACATGTCCAGTTTGATTGATTTTATCAAAATGTTAGTTATTGGATTGTTTATTTGTATTTCTTTAAATTGTGAAATTTATTATTAAGATGCAATAATAAGATTTTGATATAATTTGGATAAAGATATAAAACAGAACACAGCAGTAGATTTGGAATTGTATTTGTATTGCTGCTGAATCAGATTATATATTGTTAAAATTGTATCCTAGAGGACACAAATTCAATTTTTAATTGACTTTAATATAAATAGGTTATAGTAATATTCTAAACCAAAGAAAAAGCTGCAGAACATGATCCTATTTTGTACTCTAAATAGTCACTAAATTTCCTTTTTGCACACTAATTAGAAAACTTTAGTTATCATTGACTTAAGTAACTAAAATGCATTTAAATGCAAGTTTTTTCCTTATACAGACTACTGTATATGATTGTATATGATTTGTCAATGAGTTCTCTAGGGTTTCAGATTTTCCAGGCCTATCTGAAGCTAAGCTTTTTTGCTTATAAATCATATTTTTCTTTTGAATTATGACAAGTCCTCTAATGTTTCTCTCTTTTCTGGGGTCATTGCATACTCTTGAGAATTTTCGTTTTTCACATTATAGTCTTTTCTGAAGAATAAAACATTTTCAAAGAATTTTCATGCCTAACACTTCTTGTTTTTTTCTTCATAATTGTAACATTTTAATTTAAAGTTTTATGTGTTGTAGGTGCTACAGAATATTCTGGAAACTGAAAATGAATATGCTAAGGAATTACAGACAATGCTTTCTAGCTATTTACGACCCTTACAAGCTAGTGAAAAGTAAGTGCATTTGGTCATTAAAAATGTTTGAGTTAGTTGGGAGATCCAGAGCCAGTGTCAGATATGGTTAAACTTACAACCACAATTGAAATCAAATTTCCACCACTAAGCATTGCAGTCATAAAGCAAGACATCATGTGACCGGACTGATTTATGATAGCAATTGCAGCACTCCCCATTACAATCATTAACTAAGAATTTTAAGTGAGTGTCCACCCCAATCCAAATGGGATTGCAGGATTGGTCCTTCATGGCCCAGAGCCAGGTAAGGGACTGCCTCCAACTCCCTCCACCCACTTATCTCCCCATCCCATAACTATCGTTTGGCTACCCTGTACACTGCCTAGTAGTACGGTAAGCAGCCCCAGTACTTGTTCAGAAGGCTTTCCTAGGATTGCAAAGGCAACACAGCTTTCTGAAGCTTTCTGGAATGTAGAAAACATTTACCAGAGAAGCTAGGTCCAAAAAGAGAACAGCAAAGACAGAGTAGCACTCTGGTTCAGCCATAGTGGCTGATACACAAAGTGAAAGGCTGGTGCAGGGAACTGGTAGAGAAGGCAGATGGAGAACAAATGTTTCTGAGGCAGCTGAGGTATCGCATGGTGTGGCAATCAACTCCAGAGCTGTGTGGTTCTGCGGCTGCCTGCCATTCTGCAAGGCAGGGTGCAGAGACGACCAAGGGGCATAGATGAGCGGGAAATAGGTGTGGGCAATTGCAGCGCGTATGTGGTTGTAAGTGTAGATGGCCTCTCAAGTGCCCAAATTTTGATCATGTGACCATGGGAATGTGGCAACAACCATAACTTTGAGCATGGGTCGTAAGTCCATTTTTTTCAGCAATGATGTCACTTGGAGCTTTGCTGAACAAATGTTTGTAAGCTCAGGACTAACTGTATTTGTATTTTAGATTGTCAGGAAACTAGCCTGGGAAACCCTAAACATAATCTGGAAGAAGTAATGGCAAATAATGTCCACTTTGCTGCCAAGAAAATTTTACAGACATGTTTGGAAGTTGAGTTTGGCTCAAAAAAAAAAAAGATTTTACTTAATAACCTTTTTAGTAGCAAATGTGTTTTTTCAACAGTCTATACTAATAGTTTGATAGTGAATGAGAGCAGTTCATTAGAAAAGTGCCAATCAGAAGGGTACATAGAAACATAAGTTGCCATTCTTAAAGTAATTGATTACCTATCATTAACTTTTTTTAGATGGCATTGCCCTATACAGTATATTGAATTAGTTTATTCATAAAGAGTCAGTTGTCTTGGCTCCTTGTGTCTTGGCTCTATTCAAGTCTGCTCTGGATACTACCTGCTTTCTAATTTCTTCAGGTATTGCACATCTTCAACTGCAGTTCTATTACACTGCTTACATGTTCACATATGGATTATTTTATGGTGGAAGAGAGCAGCCCATTTCCTAAATGAAAGGAGAAAGTTTCTTAGATAGAATATATGGTCAGTGCAAATTGTTCTATTGTATTAAGTCGTGCAAAAATGTAGAAGGAATGGCAGAAGCTGGGGCAAAGTGAAAAGGGATTAGCCTAGAATCCCTGTGTAGCCACAAATGAACTAAGTCCACCTTGAGTGCCCTTAACCTTTATCTAACTCTAATCAGGTGCTGACCTTTGTTGAGAATACTCCTGTGCATAGGCTTCTAGCATTAAATCAGTTTAATTGAACCAATAATGTGTCTTTGTCTTGGGTCTGACAAAAAGGCAGGAGGCAACTCTCTGAAGCCAAGGCTAATCTGAATCTTTTTTTAAAAAGTATTTTGTTTTAATATTCTTATTTCCTTGGTTACAGATTAAATTCTGCAGATACTTCATATTTAATGGGAAACCTTGAAGAAATTAGTTCTTTTCAACAAATGCTTGTACAGTCTTTAGAAGAATGCACTAAGTAAGTAGTGGGGGGGTGTTGTTTTTTATTTTTTTATGTGGGTATTTATTGTTTGTAAGCCTCCCAGAGTCACTAAGAGGGGGTGGCCTTCGAAATCTTCTAAATAAAAAAGTAAAATAAATTTTAAAAATCTTTACATTAACCAGTCAAAAATGAAACTTCTCAGCTCTGAGGTAGACTAGGTCAGAAAACAGACTCAATAAGAACTTATAACAAATGAATTAAGACAAGGTAATTTTAAGCTTCTTCCTCTCTTCCTTCTCCCTTTTGAGGTTAAGCTGTATTTGTCTAAAGGCTGATGAATACTTCCTATAAAGCCATTTCTGTTCTATATAAAACTTTTTAATTTTTAAAAAGTTAAGTTAAATTTTATTATAGCGTGAGGCCACTGTACTTACAAACATATAAGCAAATAAAATGTCAGAGTAGCTATATAACCATATAGCTAAAAAATCAGAGAACTATTTTATTCATTGTATTTTCTGTGTTATCACTAACTTTTAAAATTACTTTCATTTTACTTCCAATAACGGCATAAAGGTTCATCCATAATTTCCATAGATCACAAAGTTCATTAAAATTACAGGTGCTAACCCAATGTGGACAGGGTGACTTTGGGAGCAGACAAAAAAACCAATAACAAAAATGCCAAAAACAAAATACCAATGCTAGTTAAAAACTTGTTAATTGATAATCAGGAATCAAAATGTATTCAGTGTCCCCAGATGAGAACTTTGTTCATGCTAATCCAAATGTGGAGAAAGCCATGTCTTCACTGTCTTTTAAAGGCCTGTTGGAGCCAGCCATAAATTGAGGAGGAGGAGGAGGTTGTTTGAGAGGACAGGTACCACCATAAAAAAGGAATACCTCTAGGTCCCATAAAATGATAGTTTCAAAATTGGTCAGAAGTGTGCTGCATCTGTTGGAGTGTGAAGGAAACACAGATGTACTTGGAAAAAGTCGTCCTACAAATCACTTGGTTCTATGTTATCCAGGGCTTTATAATTTCACTGGAAGCTAATGCAGCTTGTGGAGTAACAGTGCTACGTAGACATGCTGAGAAACAGTCATAGCTACCTATGTTGCTGCATTCTGGACCAATTGTAGCTTCCAGGTGGTCTTCAAAGACATCTCCTAAATTATTAATTTAGCTGTTAGGTGTAAAAATATAGTATGGCTCCTTATTATGAAATTTAGCACTAATTCCCTTGAAAATATATAATCCCATTTCAGGAGCATTCTATTTTTTTTTGTTTAATCTTACTTAATTATTTCAGTATTTTCTTCCAAAAAGCATGGTTTTTTTCACACACGCTCACCACAGATGAAAAATGTTTCCTTCTGTTGACAACCTTGCCAGCGTTTTGTTGGGTATATATTTTGTTGTGAGATATTTGTTCTATTTTTAGTAAAATTGTGTACCAATTGTACTGTCATTCCATTGCAACTATTTCCATATGACTAGTTGCATGGAATAATAATATGTGTCCCAAATGTGCTTCTTCATGATATAATCTAAAAGATGAGAACTCCAGACCTGTTTTATCAAGGGGTGTTATTAAGTATGACTGTTTTTGTAAACTTAAACAGTCTTTACTGAAACCATTTTTTAAAACCACAGAATACAACATCTCCCCCCCCAGCATTTCAAGAGTACCATTTTAGAGTGGATAAGTCGCTGTACATTACTTCCACAATTATTCGTGCAGGTGTACTGGTGGCCAGATAGCTAGTGAGACAGGTTCACATTTTGCTTTATTTCATTATTTTATTTTATTTATTATTTTATTATTTAAAACATATACCATAGCCACTCATCTTGCAACCAACTCTTCATTTTTTATTTATATACTTTTAAATAATTTGGGATTGAGATACTTTTGGCATTGTAGATGCGATGGTTCTGGTGAGGACTTTCAGCATATGGCAAGAACCGTGGAGAACTCATGGGCCTTTATAGTGCTGACTTTTTCACTCTGAAAAGTTCTTTTCCTTGAAATCTGCAAACCATCTATGATTACTTTTTTGCCAGAAGCTAATGGAGAACCAGTTTCACTAAAAGTGGCTTTATTTCCTCCCCTTTTCATATTTTTTAAATTGATTGTCAGCTTGAACTGAATTGAATTATTATTATTATACCAAATAGTTATTAGTGTAAAATATAACAATGTTTGCTGTATTTTAATTGTTGATTGAAAATAACATTTTATAAAGGGATGTGCAGATATGTTAAATAATAATTTGTAGAACTGTTTCCTTCTACTTTGTTTCCTTCACTATTTTTCCATCCAAATAATAATGTTCATATGAACTTTGAGATAAGTGTCATCTGTGTCCTGATAAATTTGAAGACATTGGGTCTTAGATAATTTTAAAAGGTACATTGATGCTGTTCTATTTCAGATTACCTGAAGCCCAGCAGAGGGTTGGGGGTTGCTTTCTAAATCTCATGCCACAAATGAAAAACTTATACCTTATGTATTGTGCCAATCACCCATCAGCAGTAACTGTTCTTACGGAACACAGGTATGTGCACCTAGATACAAATAAGGAAGAGTTTATACATTTACATTTTTCTTCTTTTTCTCTGTTTCAGAAATAATGTTGGCAACAAATATAACTCTGTTGCCTTGGTATTTTCATTTCGTTGTGGTGGAAATGCATTTTAAAAGTTTGAGTCATAAATAATGTTTTTGTGTTGCACTTGAAAATAAATATAGTTTCTTTAAAATGTATAGCTTGACGTCCTCAATAAAATATAAATTATAATATAATTTTTGCACCAATATATATTAGGTCATGCAAATCCTTTGCAAGAGGTGCTTCATAAATCAGAATGCATGCAAAGCAGCTCTCTTTGAATAGTTAAAACAGCTGCATCCTTCTCATGCAATTGCTTCAAAGGTTTTTCTTGATTATTTCTCTATATAGGCATCTGCACAACCAAGGCTGTTTAATGATTCAGCAAAATCTGCTTTGTATATGTTTCTGTAGATTATATTTTCCCCCAAAGGATTTGGATAGCTATAATGTAACCTAAAAGAAGCTTTGCTTATGGATTGATTCATCATGTGATAATTCGGCAAGTGGATATGAGATCGTGGTCTCTCTTCTATTTTTTAAACTAAGCATTAAAAGTTTTTTCCGTTGTGTTTTAAAAGCTTAGGTCAGCAGTTTTGTTGTTTTAGGATAATTTATGAAACATTTTAGTTATGATCTACAAGAGAGATTTCTTTTTGGATACAATAGGCATTTTTAGAGGCCTAGTTTGTTAACTAGGTGGGAAAAGGCCTTCTCTAATGTTAGATTTTTTTTTTCATTTAGAGTTTTTTAAAGCTCATATTTTCTCTATTTTTAACCTTTTAAATTATCATCTTCTGCCTGTGTCTTTTATCATCTTCTGCCTATGTCTTTTAAAACATTTAACATATTGATGGCTTTTATGGATGGTAGAGTTCTAATAGATACATGATAGAAAATCTGTTTTTAGATGTTATAGTAGAATGGCTGGTCAAAGTAATATATTTATTTGAGTTTGAGCATGTCTTCGCATTTAATATTATTACTTTAATTTTTTAATATTATATTATAAAATGTTCTCGGAAAAATACTGTAGTTTGAGAAACAATTTATAAATAATTAAAACAAAGAAATGACTGTTAGGAACATTTCAGTTCAGAGGCTGAATGCCACAGAATACCAAATATTTGGAAGGGAATAGTAGGATTATTGCCTTAAAGCCTTTTTGTGCACTTTTTGGAAGAATCTGGTTTGCTACTATCAGAGGCTACATGGGAGCTTGTGAGACCTTTGATCTGATCCAGTGCAACTGTTTTTATTCTTGTTGCTGTTATGTATGTTTAAAAAGCCTTTTCAAGTTACTGCATGAAGAGATTGCCCAGCAGCATTCTATTATTGCAAGTGGGGCTAAGATTGTATATTTGATAACAGTTGATCATTGGAAAAAGTTCTGGTATGATGTACACCAAGGTAGTTTTGAAGTTTGTGGGAAAAATTAGTGTTCATGTAGCTATCAAAAGTGTGTGTGTAAAGAGTGCTTTTAATGTGATTGTGTTGTGAATTTAATTGTTAGTAGCAAGTAATTGAACTTGCTTTAACAGCCATTAAATGAAGTATATTTCATGCTCAGTTTAGAATTTTATCTGGCGGTCATTCTAGAGTTTAGAATGATACCAGAACATTGCTTTTTCTGGTACCTAAAATTGTAATAATTGATAAAGCACAATACAATGCAAATAGGTTTGGCTGGGAAGGATTTCTGTCCAGATTTTTCTAATAAAACACTTCCATGCAGCCATCCTAACATGACACCTGGATTATTTTTCATTTCATGAATTCTGTTTATATTACAAGGGCTATCATCAAGCCAGCCAGTTTAATTATCTGAGATGAATTGGTTGCCTATGAAAGTACTGTTAATAGAATACATTCTGAAGAAAATATATTCTTTGCACATGTCTTAGTGTATATTTTCAAACATATGCAATGATTTTATTGTAATATGTTTCCTAGGGAAACTAGGGAAATCTAGAATACAAACAAAATAGCATTACTTTAATTGTTGTTATGGCTGTTAGGAGTTATATTATTTGATGACATATAATTGATCAAAAATTAATACAACTAAGAATAAGGTGTAAAACATACAATACTTCAGATGTATTGCTTAAAAGTAACAAACCTATCTGAAATAGATACCATTGCTATTTTCTTAAACTATAGTTGCATAAACTTAGATAATGTAGCTGGAGCTTAATTAGACATGACTATTGCATTAGTCTCATTGCTTTTAATATCAAATTTCAAAATGGGAAGCTTGGAAAATCACACTTATGAGAGATTAATTCGCGTGTGGGATTTCGATAAGCATCTGAGGCAGACAATCTATTGTCCCTCCCTCATGTGGTTTCCCAAGGGCTGCTAACATAGGGGTGATGTCATACTTGAATCAACAGCCTCAGAATAAGCCATTCAGTGTTGAACTGCAGTCAGGAGCTCAGATCATTTAGTGAGTCAAAGATTTGCTGGAGGGTCTTGAGCATGCATTGTCTATGTGACATCTTTAGACCTTTCAGCTCTGAGAGTTCATGTTCTATGTATTATAGGCGGGAACTGGAAGTGTAAGTTATGACTTTGAGTGTT
Organism: Naja naja; assembly: GCA_009733165.1. NCBI lineage: Eukaryota > Metazoa > Chordata > Lepidosauria > Squamata > Elapidae > Naja > Naja naja. The sequence continues at coordinate 23,715,283 of CM019153.1, read as the reverse complement.
TTGCACTTGTTTATAATTATATTTATTCTTGTTCTATTGTTTACTGACTGATTTCTGATGAAAGTACTTGGAGATTTAAACATTATTCTTAATTTGTAGTGGTTTTATACCTTAAAATAACAATTGATTAGATGTAATTTGGAGGACAATTTTAACTCGTGCTTTAATTCATTGATTTCTTAAGATATTTTTAAAATTACAGTTCTGTATACATGCATTCAGAAATAAGTCTCAGTGATATTAGAGGGTTAATAAATAGTTCTAAGACTGTAGACCTTAACATTGGAAAATTATTAGGGCTATCTAGATAGCAAAGATCTGCACCAGGTCAGTAACTCTATATTAGTTAGTAGTCATACTTTGCTTATTTGTTCTATGTAGCCAACCTGCTTTGAGTAAATATTACTATGTAGTAATTAAATTTTTTGTATTGCAGCAATCTGTTTGTGAAGCTAAAGAATTGGTTTTATCTTATTTTTCTGTTTTAGTCCAATACACTATGAATTTGCTGTTTAATGTTTCTCGCAGAAAGAGTCTTTATTAAAATAGCTATGATTTTGAAAAATATATAGATTAATTTTGTGAACAGAATCATCATTTTCTAATGTGATGAAATATCTATATTCCAAGATTCATATTTAATCCCAAAGTAAAATTCTTTCACAAGAAAAACAAATTGAAATAGTTAGCGAGTATGTACAGTAAATCAAAATTGTGCTTTAAGTACTTAATGTTTTATGTAAATATAAAATCACAGTTCTATGCACAATAAAACTTTTTGTTAAAATAGTATGATATAAACCTTTCAGAATATATTAGTGATTTTTGTTAGTGGTGTAGATTATATATATATAAAATATATTTTCATAAAACGTGGCTTCAATTTCATTAGCTGAAGAATCAAAATAGTCACTGCTAAAGAGGGAACTGTCTTGGTCATGAAAATATTAGTGAATAAGGCCTACATCTTCTCTACTTTATCTCTTTTCTTCATGGAAATATTGACAGCTTTTTTTTAAGCACTTTCTTTTTAATTTTCTTTCGAAGTGGTATTAAGAAAGATCAATGAGGCTTTGGAAGAAATCAAAACATAATCCAGGTAGACCTTAAAATTCTATTCGTCCCTCTTGTAAAGCAAAAAAAAAAAGGCACTTGATAGTTCCCATAGGTTCTTTTTATAATAAAACGAGTAGTGATAGTATCAAGTCTCTGTCTTAATATTTGGTTATTTCCCCTGTGGAGAGAAGAGTTTTGAAAAATGTTCAGGGATTATAAGAAAAAGTAATATAAAACATTCAGGGATTATAAGTAAAAGTAATAATAGATTTTTTGCAGTTATTTTTAAAAGGTGATCAGTCCTGGGATGTTAAAATAGAGGGTGCGCAGAAGATGCAAAGCATCCAGGGTTCAGGATTTTCCAGTTCTTGACCCTCCACTTCCATAGATAGTTTTGTCCCCTCCCCGTCCCATTTTCCCCAGATTGCATAAAAAAGATTTGAAGAAGATTTAAAGCACTAGTATTGTGGGTGGCCTGGTTTTGCTCTAAATAAATGAAGGCTGAGTCATAGCTATTGATTTTAGGAGGAAATAGTCTGACAGTATGCTCTGATTCTGTTGATTTGACATTTGGAACAAGCCACAACACGCTGCAATATTGTGCAGATCTACGTATAGAAGAAACTATACTGGAATATTTTTGAAATTTTCTTACAGGTATGGCTGGTTGCCATTCCACATTTAAACTTCAAATTTATTTGTTTTTCTTTTTGTATATACAGTGAAGAATTAGGAGAATTCATGGAGCTAAAAGGAGCCAACAGTCCTGGGATTCTTGTACTGACCACAGGCCTGAGCAAACCTTTTATGCGTTTAGATAAATATCCTACATTACTCAAAGAGCTTGAAAGACACATGGAGGTACAGTATATCCTCACAGCATTTACATTCCAGTTTAATAATGATTTGACAAACATCTTAAAATAGCATTTCAAAGATGATTGGTAGCAAAGTACAGTACTTTGTTCTTACTCCTCTGAGATCATAGAGATAATTGTTCGGGAATGCTAGATTATATGTTTAAGGTTGACTGTATTTTCTAAAACAGATTAATACATTCTTATCCTAAACTAATGTTCACTTCAATTGACTTGTGAAATCTATAACACAAGAATAAAGCCAGTTTTATTTTGCATCTATGATTCAGTACTATGAAATTGCACTATAGAAATATGTGGTATAAATGCCACTGGGGATATGGTAATAATGCTGTTTCTGATTTTTTTTCCTTTTTCTAAATTTTGTGGCTTTTGCAAGATTAGGAAGAAATGATTGAACATGTTTGATCATTGAATGTTAATCATCTTGAGAGAGGATTGTGAAGCATATATTTTTCATCTATTCCCATGCTGAAGTTTATTCTGCAGTGTGTCATTGCAGTTTTATTATACAGTACATAGTCTGTCGGTTAATAGCTAGATATTAATTACTATTACTTGAAGGCCAAATCTTCAGTATTAAACATAGAATTAAGAGGTTTAGTTTAATATTGTTGAATGTGTGTGTAATCTTAGTTTTAAACGTAAATATTCAGTTTGAGAATTTTGGCACATTGTGCCATTAATCATATTTTTAATTGTTTCATATTGATTTACATCATTATCTCTTGAAAAATTGACAGTGCCCAAGTTTTATTTTCTGTTCTAAGAAGACTAGTCTAAATCATATTTATATACCCTGTTTCCCTTAAAATAAGACCCAACTGGAAAATAAGCCCTAGTATGATTTTTCCGGATGCTTGTAATATAAGTCCTACCCCAAAAACAGGCCTCAGTTAAGATTGTCGACATTTAGTATCGTATTCCCCCCCAAATAAGACCTAACTGGAAAATAAGCCCTAATGCATCTTTTGGAGCAAAAATTAATATAATACTGGTGTTATTTTTGGGGAAAACAGGTAGGAAAAGATAAACATTCATAAAATTGGTTCCTATTAAGAAAAAAATTTCTTGCAAAATTATTTGTTTCTTGCTGGCATGATTTTATTTAGAGATTAGTTTGCTTAAATCAAAGTAGTTAAGAGGGAAGTTTCTTAAGTGTTTAATCCAGTATTAACAGAAATGACATTAATTCTAAAACAAGTTGAAAAGCCATTTCCCTTTGAATTTTCTTTTAGGATTATCATCCTGACCGACCAGACATTCAGAAATCCATGACAGCTTTCAAAAATCTTTCTGTAAGTAACTTGTAGAACTGAAAAAAACAGAGCAGTAGCTTTTGAAGACTATTTTTTTTGAGTGTAGCAAAGAGAAAAGTTAACAAAGCATATCCATGGAGAAATAAAACACAGACACTTCCATTACAGATAGTCCTAGACTTATGACCACAATTGGGACCAGACTTTTGGTTGTTAACCAAGATGGTCACTAAGTGAGTCACACCCAATTTTACACTCATTTATCGCTACAGTTGTTAAACAAATCACTGTAGTTGTTAAGTGAATCACATGGTTGTTAAACAAATCAAGCTTCACCCCTTGACTTTGCTTGTTGGAAGCCAGCTGGGAAGGTGGCAAATGGCAATTATATGACTCTGGGTAGATGCAATGCCAGTTGCCAAGCAATTGAAATTTGATCACATGATCACAGACATGCTGAAACATTTGTAAGTGACAGAACTGGTCGTTAGTCACTTTTTTCAATGTCACTATAACGAATGGTTGTAAATCAAGGACTATAATAATTTTGATTTGGGCACAATGTCAGTACTAGAAATATGGCAGTGCTTGATGAATTCTGCTTCTATATTTTAACATATTTTTAACAATTTTGAAAACAGGATTCCATATTTTTAACAGTCTTTGTCAGAGGTTTTATGCAGCGGTGGGATGCTACTGGTTCTGCCCGGCTCTATAGAACTGGTAGCTCTGAAGAGCAGCAGACACCGAACCGGTTCTGTGTTTGCTGCTGTTTGGCCCACCCGCCCGCCTGGGCTCTTACCTGTCCTTTATTTCTTGCTTTTTCAACCTCAGCTGTTTTGCGTGGCGCAGCTGAGGTTGAAAAAGTAGGGAAAAAGGGGCTTTCCAAACGCTGCACACCTGCGTGCAGCGCTTTTCAGCTGTCTGGGCGGCACAGCATGAAGGTTTTTTTGCACGCGCGCACAGCAAAACGTAGTCATCGAACCGGTAGTAACACTGGTTGAAACCCACCCCTGGTTTTATATCTTTAATCCCCCCTTTTGTGTTGTACAATACACAAACTTACATTGTCGGAAATTAGTTACCCCTCAAACTCAGATTCAAGTTTCCCTTATTAATTTCTTTGATCAAAACTTTTTGGGCAGGGTTTAGAACTCTGTAAAAATGGGAACAGAAAGAGTTGCTCTCCCAGAGGCTTCCAGTTTCCATTCCCATTTTTAATTTGGGGACTGGGGAGACGTCCAAAGATAGTACAGTTCTCAACTTACAACAGTTAGTTTAATTACTGTTTGAAGTTACAATGGCACTGAAAACTGATTTATACTGTTTTTCACACCTCTTGACTATTGTAGTATCTCCGTGGTCATATGATCAAAATTCAGATGCTTGGAAATTGACTCATATTTTGTGACGGTTGGAGTGTTCCAGGGTCATTGATAACCTTTTGTGATCTTCTGACAAGTAAAATCGATGGGAAAGCCAGATCTACTTAACAACTGGGTTACTCACTTAACAACTGGCTCACTTAGCCACAGAAATTTTGATCTCAATTATGGCCATAAGTCAAGGACTACCTGTACTAAAACAACTATCCATAGCTACTCCAGTTATATGACGTGGTGATATTTTATTCTGGTCCTATAGGCACAGTGCCAAGAAGTACGGAAAAGAAAAGAACTTGAACTCCAGATATTAACTGAAGCCATCCGGTGCTGGGAAGGAGAAGACATTAAAACATTAGGAAATGTAATTTACATGTCACAAGTCATGATTCAGTGTGCTGGCAGTGAGGTATGGCAGGTTTTGCTTATACTAGTACCAGAATTGTTTTTACTGTTTTTAATTCTTCTGAGCCATTCAGAATCATTTGGCAAGTGGATGGCCTTAAAAATACACTCAATCAGTCAATCTAGAAAGAAGGGCCAATACAGCAATTTGCCCCTTCAAAATAGTTACTTTTAGCCTTTTTGAGTGTCTTCTTAAAAAATGTCTCATCTTTGTCTTTTTTATGCCATTAAAATGATATTTTGAATTTACTAGAGGAATGAAGTCTTTTAGAAATAAATTTTATCATAATAGTAATAGAAGTCATTTTCTTTTATTAAAAAATCAGTACTTCTCTGTCTGAGATAAGAGTTTTGCCTTTTCTTTCAAATAAGATTACATTTTCGATAGGGAATTTGTCCTAAAAATCTCTTAGCCTCATTTGTTCTAAAGATGTCTAATGTGGTGCTGGTTTAATAACGATGATTTGACAAATATTGTGATTACCAGCTCATTTGTTTATCTGCATTTTATTTAACCTTGCCATTTAATCTGATTTTCATATGTTACTGGTTTTTCTTCTTTCTAATAAGGAAAAAAATGAAAGATACCTTCTTCTCTTTCCTAACATTTTACTGATGTTGTCTGCCAGCCCAAGGATGAGTGGCTTTATCTACCAGGTAATAGAAGCTTCAGTATATTTTAGTCTCTGGGATGGGATGGGATGGGATGAGTTAAGATATTTATTGTCACTTTTGTCTCTGAACACTCTGACACACATTAAAAATGAAATTCTAATGCCTGCTCTCACATACATACATAGATACATACATACATATACACACACATACACACACACACATATATACATACCATATGCTGTATGTATGTTTGTATGTTTGTATGTATGTATGTATGTATGTATGTATGTATTAAATACATACATCTATATAATCACAGTTCATTCTGAATACATAGCGGGAAAAGGAGTTGATACTATATAGTACAAAGCTATTACAGAATCTAGTTGTTGTGCTTCAGATACCACGAAGCCTTTTCCCAGAAGGTAACCAAAACAAAAAACTACCTGATCATGGAGAGTATGTGTAGCATCCCTGACAATATTGTGGACTTTGGTCAAGCAGCACTTATATGCTATGTCCTGGATAGAAGGAAGTGAACTTCCATTAATTGCTTCTGCCATCCTTACCATTCTCTGCCTAGCCTTCCTGTCCAAAACAGTAATACTTCCAAACCACACAATAATACAATATGACAGGAGGCTTTCAATCGTCCCTCTATAGAAACGACAGGGGAAGGAAGATGTACCCTTCTCATACGATGCAGAAAATGCAGGCACTGCTATTTCCACTTCACCAATGTCTCACTGTTGAGCAACCAAACTAACCAGCTCATCAGCTGCACGCTTAAAAAATTGGTATTACTAACCACCTCCATAGTTGAATTGTTAATGCCCAGAGGTGTATGGCTGTGCCTGCCTTTACTGAAATCAGCAATAAAAACTGTATTTAAAACCAGGCAGTTTTTATTACAGCAGTTCATCAAGCCCTCCACCTCCTCCTAGTAGTCAGCCTCATTATCATCCTGAATAAGGCTCACTATTGTTGCATCATCCGGATGCTTCACAGTATGGTTTGTAGCAAACCTCTCACAACAGTCATGGGTCAGCAGGGTGAGCAACAGCAGCCGTGAGGACAACTTGTGCTCAAGAACAAGATGTTAGAAATATTAATCCCAAGTCACACATACTTTTTCAACCAGAGGTGAGAATACATTGGATGTTGCTTATTCTAACATCAGGAATGCAGTCAGAACTATTCCATGCCCTCACCTTGGCTCTTCTGACCGTCTTTCTGTGCTACTTATCCCAACATATAAGCCTCTATTACTTAGAGAGAAACCAACCAACTCCTATAATGCAAGATCAGCTGAGAAAGTTATGTTCCAAACGCTACTGTACCTCTGTTAGGCCGTTCATGATTTGAGAACTGCAGCTTAAAATAGGATGGGATGGTGGTGGATGAGGTGAAATCGGCCAAGGTAATGGTGATTTTCAATAGGCTACCAGTTATGTCCATTAATTGGAAGTCAGGAGACTATTCATTTTCTCCTCTCCATGCACTCTTTAATTCTGCCTTGATTTTTTTTCCAGAACAGATTTCAACCATGTGTGGGACAGTTCATGGGAATGAGGAGGGTGGAATGGGAAGGGGAAGGGACACTTAAATTGCATGTGAAGTTTGTTCTTGTGACTAGAGTTTTACCTCAATGGACATAACTCAGATATAATTATACGTGGACCTAAACTATTACTTCAAACTGTAGAACCATTTGTATCATTTAACTAAGATCTTGCTATGCAAAGGCTTTTTAGGTAAATAAATATATAATTAAACATCATGTCTAGGCATCTAGAACTTTCTTCAGGATCAGAATGTATATGTCTTAACTTCAATTATGATAAAATTTCCTCTGTATGTTTTATTATTCAGTAATATTTGATGAATTAATTGAAATAATAATGGTGCATTTGCTTTTAGGGAAAGCTTCCATTAACGGGGATGACCATCACAAAACTAGAAGATAGTGAAAATCACAGAAATGCATTTGAAATATCAGGTAATGTTTTAGTTCATTCTGGGCTTTTTTGTAAATATGTAGCAAACAATGTTACCAGAATTGGCACCTGTTCACTTTCTAAACTACTGTTCTCCATCTTGGTTTTCTTCAATCCATAATCTCCAGCAAACATGTCCACTGGTCTAACAGGCTGCTGTACATGGGTATTAAAACTCTATTTTCAGGCAGAAGAAAAGCTATTCTAAACCTGTTAGAAGGCTGCTAAGTCAGCAGCAATATAGTATAAGCTCTCTAGTTTTGCATCATCCCACTTAAAATTTATTTAGTTTAAATGTATGTATGTTTATTTTCTCTTTAAATAGGGTTCATTACAACTAAAAAGTATCCTAGAAAAAAGTGTAAACTAATCTAAAACTAATAAAAGCATATTATCAATAGCTAGAATAAACTCCACTTAATTTGTAGGTTTAGAGAAAGATACGTTATAAAAACACTGAAGAAATAAGGGCATTGTAGGAAATAATCTTTCAAATCTTTAATGGTCTAACAAAGGTGCTAGCATTTGGAACATAACTTTCTTAGCTGATCTTGCATTATAGGAGTAAGTACCATTTGAGTTTTTTAGGACTTTAGAAGAAAAATCTTTGGCCTGTATTTGAAAATGTACTGTCAATTAGTGAGTTTTCGCAGATTACCAAATTAGCACTATTTTTCTAAGATTTACTGATGAATATAAGAAATGGCCATCATCTTAAAGGTCAAGTAGTTGTCAATAAGGCAACCCCTTGCAAAGAAGTTCCAGGCATGAATTTGTACTTGCAACCTTCTGTCAAATCTTAAAGCCAGGTATTACACATGTTCAGAGTTCTTGGAAGCAGGAACATAAATTTGGTATTATAGTCATCACAAATTCTTGTACTATAATGTGGAGAAGACACCTAATGTATTGCATAGGTATAGAAGAATTAAGATATATGGATATTTTCTATACCTTATATTGCAATTCAGCATTATATAATTTTTAAAAGGTAGTTATTTCTTTTACTTTTTTTGTTCAGCATTTTCTATTTGTTTCTAGGCAATATGATAGAACGGATATTGGTATCTTGTAATAATCAACAAGATTTGCATGAGTGGGTAGATCATCTGCAGAAACAAACCAAAGTAACAACTGTTGGGACTCCTGCAATTAAACCACATTCTGTTCCTTCTCATACGGTAAGAGGATATCGGCCTTTAGTCCATTACTTATAAATTAAAGAGGCCCAATCCATTATGAAGGAGCTACTGAAGTAAACATATTTATATTATAACTATAGCTTGACACAAGCTGATAATTAAATTGCAGCGATAAAATTACTGAGCATTTAGCAATAGAATTTTAAATTGAATAAATAATTGGTGAAATGATTGTGATTTATTTACGTAAGAAAGGATTGTGTCAAATATAGCCGAATCTCTTGCTACTTTGCTGATGTCTTCAGACAAAAGTCATCCAGGCTGAGAAAAAATATGCAGAGTTATTTTCCTTATTGATTTTACCCTTTTGTGGACCTAGTAATACTCACATGGAAAGTAGCTATATCATTTGCTTGATCTACAAAGCTCCAGTAATATATACATGGGTCAATATACTGACAAATGTATTTAAATTATTAAATTAACTCATTGTTAATATTTGTATGCAACAGAGTTAAAGGAAATGTAAATTCCAATACATATAGCATTGCATGTTCTTGCTGCATTTTTAACAGTAATAACTAGTTTAGCAGGACAGGCTTAGTGGTTAAGATGCTGGACTTGTCAGCTGGAAAGACGGCAGCCCAGATTCAAGATCTGAGTGCCACATGACAGGGTGAGCTCCTGTTCTTGTGCTAGCTCCTGCCAACCTAATAGCTCAAAAGCATGCAAATGTGAGTAAATAAATAGGTATCACTTTGGTGGGTATATAACAGTCCTCCATGATGTCATGCTGGCCACATGACCACAGAAATGTCTTTGGACAGCACTGGCTCAAGGGCCTTGAAATGGAGATGAGCATTCCCTCCCCCCAGTCAGCAACAACTAGCGGAGTAAAATCCGCAGGAAGTCCTTTACCTTTTACTTACTAGTTTAGCATAAATAAGATAGTGTAATTGTTCATGAGAATACTGCCAACACCCATAATCAGATGATATTCACTGTATTCAATTTTTTTGGTCCTTTCTGATTCCGTTGTTCAAATGGCAGCTTCCATCTCATCCTGTAACACCATCTAGCAAGCATGCAGATAGCAAGCAAATGCCGATGACTCCTGTCTATCATACCCTTCCTCACCCTTCACATCATGGGACACCTCATACCACTATAAACTGGGGACCACTGGAGCCGCCTAAAACTTCTAAGCCGTGGAGTTTGAGCTGTTTACGACCTGCGCCTCCATTAAGGCCTTCAGCAGCGCTCTGTTATAAAGAGGTGAGAATGCATATCCCATGAAAGAACTTGCTTGTTGTTAATTCTATCCATGTACATTCTTTGCAGCTTTATAAAACTTTTGAACTAGTCTTCATCCAACATCAAGTCACATATAATTAAGAAAGATGGGTATGATTTTGACAGGAGAAATTTCGGCCATGCTCCTAAGGATAGTGTGATCAGCAGAGAATCATTGGTGTTTTATGTTTTTATAGTAAGAAATGTATATGCAATAATGAAGCCTATATGAACACCACTTTGTCCTAGCAGCAGTTAAATTATTTAAAATGAAAGTTCTGAGTTTGATGTTGTGTCATATTCAGTGTTGCATCCACAAAGATACCTCAAGCTTCATCCAACCAAAATTCTTAAAAGCAATCAAATGGGTCTCTTAATGCTTTCATGTGGTTAGAAATCTAAGACATCTTGGATTGTGGTCGAAGGAAACTCTTCAGCTTGCTTTCTTGATCCATTTTACCATACCAGATTGACTTGTTTTCTCTCTGAAATGATAAATTAATCATGGGCTTGCGCAGTATGTCTTTCTTATTCTGGCAGTAACTCTGCTTATATTTAATAAAGCGTTAGCTGGTTTTAAATGGATTTGGGACCAAAACATTCTAATTAGAGTTAGAATTTCCGAATTTCCCATGCTTATTACAGTGAAATGTCCCTCTCTTCCTGGACTATCACTAGATATTTTTTCAACATATTATTTGACTACAAATGAAAGTTTATTCCCTGGTCCTAGTTGACATGCTACTTGGTAGGTGACAATGGGCAAATATACATTAAAATATACAAATATACACTAACCTAATACAGTATTTTGTGGCAAACTCTTTTGAGGCAGTAACTGCAGTCAAGTACTTTCTGCAGTTCTGAGTAAAACTTAACTTCTTAATTGGCAATTTGTCACACTTTTCTTTGATCAAACTGTTCCAGCCATGTTAGGTTTGATGGATTCTTTCTCCCAACTCTGAGTTTCAGCTCTTATAGATGCTTTATTACAGGTCAGGACTCCTAGCAGGCACTTCAGAAAAGTCAATTGTTTGCTTTTCAGCTACTCCTGGGTTCAGCTAGATATATGTTTTGGATCACTATCCTGTTGCAGAACCCATGACTTAGACAAAGCTTTCTAAGACAGCTATTTTCAGCCTCTATTTAAGAGGGGCGGGGTTGCTAACCACTGAATACACACACACACACGCGCGCACATACACACACTCATCATCACCATGATCATCTTCATCCTATCCATTGTCTATCCACTGCAGGATGAAGGCCTCTTCTGCATGTTTCCAACCAATACGGTCTTGAGCTTTCTTTTGCCAATTGGGCCCACTATACTTCCTGATGTCATAGCTCCATCTTGTTTTAGGTCTTTTTTATGGATGCTTTTTATCAAGTGGAATCCATTTTATGATTACCTTGATCCACCTGCCATCAGTTTTTCTTGCTACATGACCAGCCCATTTCCATTTCAGTTCTTTTATTCTTTTGATAATATCATATACATTCATTTGTTCTCTAATCCATGTGCAGGTCTTTCTATCTTGTCTTGTGATGTCGAGCATGTATCTTTCCATATATCTTTGTGCCACTCGTAGCTTTTCTATCGATTGTGAGGTTAGTGTTCATGTTTTGCTGGCATAAGTTAGAACAGGTATCACACATAACGGATTGAGATCGGTTGGCCAAGGTATATGTAGTGATCTACATGTAGTTCTTCTGCAAATGTAATTTATTTTTTCTTTAGTAAATGTATTAAATATAACCTGGCTCTTTTTCAGGTTTATTTTTAAGCCAAATAATTCTGCTTTGTGCAGCTCTTTGTAACTCTTCTAGGTCTTGTGAGAAGAGAACAAATCATCTGCAAATCTTAAGTGATTTTAATAGGCACCATTGATTTTCATTCCATCTTTTGCTTAGTCTAGACTGTGAAATACTTCTTCAAGGCAGGCTGAGAAAAGGATAGATGATATTGTATCACCTTGTCATACACATCATTCTATGTTGATTTCCGTTTTAAGATCATTAAAGTGATCTTTGTGTGTGTTGTAATGAATTTTTAATAACAAATCACTGTTTCATTGACATATCTTCATATTTTGAACTTTTATATATAAATGTCATATATATATATATATATATATATATATATATATATATATATTTTCGTGATTTTCACGGGTAAAAGGTATGTAGGTCTTGGTGTATTGGGTCTTGTCCGTGTAAGATTGAGAATACCTTGGCGACGTTTCGACGAGATCCCACTCGCCATCTTCAGGCTGGTGTCTTTGGCTTTGTGCTGGCACAAGCACAAAGCCGAAGACACCAGCCTGAAGATGGCGAGTGGGATCTCGTCAAAACGTCGCCAAGGTATTTTCAATCTCACACGGGACAAGATCCGAATACACCAAGACCTACATAGATATAGATATAGATATAGATATATACACACACACACAAACACATATTTTTTTAAAATCCAAACAGGATCTCAGCAAAAGCCCGAAAACCATGAAGAAACTGCTGCCGAAGCGAAAACCAGAACGGAAACCATCAGAAGAAGAATTTGCTCTGAGGAAAAGTAAGTATATTCTGGAGGGACGAGAGAGAAAAGTACAGTTCTTTTTTGTTGCACTATGCATCATGGTAATCTAATTCATTTGAATTTATTTGTTTTATTAAGTCTTGTAATATGACTGTATATCCCATTTCCTATCTATACTATTTCCTAGGAGATAACAAGATAGATCTTGTTATGTCTTGTAATATGGTTCTATATCCCAAAAGATGGATCTTGTTATGTCATAGGAAATGGGATATACAGGTAGGAAATGGGATATATAGCCATATTACAAGGCTTAATAAAACAAATAATTCAAATAGATTAGATTAGATAGATCTTGTTATGTCAAAAAAGCTTTATTTGTTCTTATAGGAATATATTTGATGTCATACAGAATATCTAAAATGAAGAGTTTCATTTTATTTATTGTTCATACTACCTAATATTCCATTTATTGTCTTCTCTTCCCCTCAATGTAGTATGTCTTTTCATGAAATAGTTGCTAACAAATGAGAAAGATTAATTCCCTTTTATAAATCTAGGCAAAACACCAACAATATCCTTACATGTTAAACACCAATAAATTAGTATTGGCTAGTAAAAAGTAAAATTTGATGGGCAAATTTTAAAATTACTTAATTCAGGATTAGTTTAATAAAACAGCTGTATTTTTATAGCTAGAAAGGAGTTAACTCTCCTAAACAGGACTATTTTAATCTAAAAGGTCTTAGGTGAAGTGCAGGGACAATGATCAGTTGTCTGTGGAGAGTCTCAATCATCCAGGTCATGGTTGTCTCAGAGGTGCTTTTTATCTGTATCCTCAGGGTCACCTGAATCAGAGCAGTCCCAAGAAGTTTCCATACCCATTTACACTCTGATTCAGGTGACTCTGGGGATACAGATAAAGCCCCAAGTGGCTTCAACAACTCTCAAGAGTGCTAATGAGCAGTTGGCTGCAAAGAATATAAATCCTTCTATTCCCCACCAGTCAGTTAGAATTGAAAAAGCTTCTTAGTGAGAAGTGAAACATTGTCAAAGGGGGAAAAAACCCAAGAAAGTCCAGTTGCCTTTTGGAAAAAGCACCTTAGGGGAAAGGTTCAGTGGTTTAAAACACCAATTAAAACTAAAGAGAAGAAAGTTGAGAAAGATTGGAAGAGAAGGTTGGGATTGTTGCATACTTCTGAAAATAGAGTCAAATGTATTTTAAAATTACTGTAAAATCTCAAGAAAACACTGCCTGTATTTTTGCAGCACAACTACATAATTCAGTTCTGTCCCCTCAGCTTTTCAGGAGTACATTAGACTTGTGATATGTACCCTGGATTGATCACCAGTAGGATTCCAGAATAATTTACAGTGTTGTTTACAAATGGTAACGCACGATGTGACTTAGTGTTGAGATACTTCAGGATAAGCTTTTTCAGCTAGCATCAGCCTAAGATACAAACCCAAGCTACAAATCCCAAGATGGGACTTGTGTTTGTAATTTGTAGCTTGCATGAAATTAGGAAGACCAAAGTTAAAGAATGTTTCTTCAGCATTGGGCCCACACTATCGAATTTGACTTATCCCAGTTCCTACAGCTTAGTTAAGGTGATATTATCTTAATTTTATTTGTGTGAAGCGTTCTGGTTGTATGCAAATTGTAATTTGACTTCTGCTTATCTTTTACTCTGGATTTTAAAAAATATTTTCTGACATGTATGATTTATACTACCAAGAGTTTTATGGTTATTCTTTCTTCTTCTTGTGCCATATCCATTATCGGACATTGGCGATCCTATTTTTATTAACAGCTGCACGAAAAAGTTATGGTTATTACTTAAATAATAAGAATAGCATAGCATTTTAATTTAATATTGTCCCCCCAAAAAGTTAAATCATAGTTTCCCAATTTGAAAAAATGAGAAGCAATAAATTTCCCTAATTTGTTTGCTGACTCTCTTGAATGTCAGCAGATTGATAATTCATATCTTTATCTATTAAGCAGTTATAAAATAGTTTACTGTGTCAAGATCTAGAAAGCTACTATTGCCAAATCCAAAAGCCTTATCATATTACTGTAATAAGACACTTCAGAAACACCTATAATTACAGGTACTCCTTATAATCAGCTGCCCTGTTTAGAAAGCATTTGAAGTTGTGATGGCACTGAAAAAGTAACTTCCCTGGATCGTGTGATTTGAGCCCTTTGCTACCAGTGAGCCTTTGTGATTGTTGCAGCATCCTGCAGTCACGTTATCACCATTTGCACATTTCACAGCCAACTTCCAACAAGCAGTCAATAGAGAAGCCAGCAGTAAAATTGAAAATTGGGATCACATGGTGTTTCACTTAATGACTGCATCACTTAGTGCCAGAGTGACCAGTCCCCAATTGTTGTTAAACAAGGATTACGTATAAATTGTTAATCACAGTGTTTATTTTTGAGTCTCAGTATCATAATTAATATCTTTTGGGTATTTCATAGGTACAGCGGCATTAGAAGAAGATGCTCAGATTCTAAAAGTCATTGAAGCTTATTGCACAAGTGCCAAAACACGTCAAACATTAAACTCAAGTAAGTTTAAAAAAATATGAATAGAAAAATTATCTTAGCCATCTAGCAGTTGCTTGCTAAATTTTGTGTTTATTGTTGTCAGTGGTTTGTATGGTCTGAAAAGTGAGGTGTGATGAAAACAGTACATAAATTCATTAGGAACTTGAGCAAATGTGCGTTTGCAATGTTCACTGATCCTTTGATCTTTTAGATGTGCTTTACAATTCCCAGATTTAGCAGTAAGAAATGTACGTGTTGGCAACACTGCTATGATGTGTTACTGAATTTTTTGAATAATACATGCTAACAATTTAGTTTTAGTTGTTCATTTTTAGTGCATTCACCATCTCATTAAACCATTCAGTTGTACTTACTGAAAGGTTATTAGGTTTTGTTGTTTACTATTCTAATTTAAAAAAATGTTCTTGCAAACATTTTAATACCTAAGGCATAGTTTCTTTTTGGTTTAGAATTGGAGGCATTCTTTACTTGACAGTCAAAAAGGTAGGTACACATTTTCTTGATCGGCTCACAAACACCACCATTTTTTTTGTGAGACAGCTGAATGAATGCCACTGTCAACATCATGCCTTTTCCTTTGTCCTATGAGCCAGATTTCAGACCATGTTCTTACGCAGTGACAGTGTTTCACAAGCATTTTCTTCTGATCTAGTGTTCTCCAGATTTGTTGAATGAATGTTTATGCAGTGTGGTTACTAACACTGCTTTGGCAATGGGAACAGAATCCAGTAAATTTGGAGGACAACAGGTTGAGGAAGGCTTTTCTAGGACTTTCTTTCATCTCTCTACTGCATCATGGAATACATTGAACAGTTCCTCCAGACTGAAAAGAGGTCACTCCCACAGAAAATGAATAGAGCTCCTGATACTGCATGGATAATGTTTCTGCTGAGAATATGTGTCTTTTTTTGCTGTAAAGTGAGAATCAACACATTGAACATTTCTGTTCTAATCTAATGCTTATGTATAATAATTATGTATTCTTAATTTAGTAGTAATGAACATGGATGATAATGTCATCACAAACTCAACCCTAAAAATGTGTTTATTATAGCAATATTTAAGTAAAGGTAGACTCCTTTGAATAAAAATTAAATCTTAGACTTATCCATGTAATTTTCTTAATGTAAAAGTGATTTCCTTTGCCTTCTTACAGGGTTTTGCTTTTTTTATTTTTAGGATCTTTCCTGGTTTTTCATCCAACTACTAACTGGATATGGCTTTGTTAGTTTTTCAAAATTGGCCAGGGTTGCCGCTTAGCTAGACACATACAAGTTTTCAAATAGTATAGCTAGTGAATAAATCTTGCTTGACTGTCAGTGTCTTCCTGCTGAACATTTCCGAAATGCTTTAATTTTAGTATCTAATTTGAAAACTTGGCTTAGATTTTTTTACATTCTTTGCAAACTAGATTTTCTAAACTGTTAACGTAGAATTATGATTTGTATAAAAAACAGCACAAAAGGTTCAAGGTTTAATTAACATGCTTAATTGCAGAAAGGCAGCCTTCAAGTTACATAGTTTTGATAACATTCTGGAGGGTCAAGGAGGCCTCTTCCCCCACTTCCTGCTTGTTGTTTTACCATTACGGTTAGCAATGGTGAACCAACAATTTGGATCAGGCTCTGTCTGCATTGCATTAGTGAATGTGTTCTTGTGGTTGTGTTTGTACTGTATAAGAAAGGAGGCATAACAGATATATCTCCAGTTGTCTTCCAAGGATTCATCTGCCACCAGTGCAGCCTTTTATTCATTTGTTGTTTTTTAGAAGTCCTAACCCTAAGCTTTGTGCTAAATGAACAATTTTTTATTAATTTATCTGCTTAAGCTAGTAGGAGTAGCCAGTTGAGAGTGAACAACTGTATTAATTAACACATGGCTCATTCATGGTAAGTCAGGGTTCCCCAAAATCTGGCTTACTGTGGTTGTTTCTATCAAAAATGGGAATGAGACATATGATAGAAAAATCCATCTACAGCAAAAATTGCTTTTATTATAGTTATTAATATCTTTTTATTCTATATTTTTAACATTTTATATATTGAGCAAAACTGCTATTTTCAGTTACTCAGATACATGTTCAACTTTCACTGTGTCTTGGGGACCCAGGTTATTTTAATCTTAAACAAGGCTGCAGTGGTGGAGATCCTCTGTTGTAAGTAAAGCATTGCACCTAATCAGACAATCTGCCCGCATGTGTAACCTGTACCTAAGGAATACTGTTCTTGATTTGAATCAGTTTGCACAGTTTTGCCATTAATGATGAAAGTGGTCAGCAGTTAAGGCTATTTTTATATCAGAATAGTCACAGTCGGTCTGTACAGGAAGAAATCGGTATAGACATTGATGGGGTTTTTTTGTCCAGTAAATCTCCCTAATGCTTATTTTAGTTTTAGATTTTAGACAATATGCATTGTAGACAGTAATTTATGTGCTAATATTTGACAGTCAACTGTCACATTCTTTTTTTTTGTTTTTTAGAACATCACTTAAAACTCCTTTGTGTATCCTGTGAATTCAGTTTGACTTTTTAATAATAGGGTTAATTATTCTAAAACTACTTTTGCTTTACTGAGGGTTTTTTTAATAGATCCTTAATAAAAGATTTTGTATTGTTATGGAACCTTAGGCGCGTATGATTGGTACTCATTGCTATAAAATTGTCACTGATTCTTTTATGTCTTCTTGTACGGGCCTTTTTACAATTCTGTTCTAAATCAGACATTATTATTTAATTTGATACTAGCCCTACAATTAACTGAGTTATTATGATTCTATAGATAACTGAACTGAGTGGGACAAGATGAATTGGTAATGCTTCAAATGGTACAACTGTGCTAAGTTGATGCTTGTCATTTAATTACATTTTTATATACCAATATGTATAAGGTGAAAGAAGTCTTATGTGAGCGTATTCTTTTTAGTAATGCAAGTGTGTCCTTACTGAAACACAGAACTAGTGCAAAATGCTTTTTGCTGTTTCCCCCTTTCTATGTATATTTTATAAGTATACATAGTGCAAGAAATTTCATTGCATACATCAAAAAATCTATTGCTTTCATTCGTGTTTCTCTGCAATGGAAAATGATAATAGCAATTTGTTGCACGGCTTCTTTTTTTAAGATTGCTGATTTTGTTTAAACTATTATTTTTAAAATCTACCCCCATACAATTTAACAGAACTTCACAAAAGCAAAAGTGGAGTTGGTCTTGTACTTTGGGAAGATTGGCTGGTTTGTATATAATGGTTCCTAAATACTATACTGCATTTTAAGAGATTAGGCATTGTAAATAAATTTATTTTGAGTCTAGGAGATTAGATCATGTTTCAGTATCATTTAGTGTCTCCTTACCTCTGTGTTGCCATTCTGCCTGCTCCTCAAAGTGCAGATCTGGCAATTCTGCTAGTAGCATCATCCTTTTGTCATTTTGGAGGTGCTGCTGGGAAATGCAAGTACAGCATGACAGGACGAACCATAAGAGGTAGGACAGAAGATACTTTTAAATTTTCATATAGAGAAACATTTGGACAATAACTTGAGAGAGGAGATTTGGAGAGAAATACTAGCAGATGGCTTTCCTTTCCTTTCACCTGTTTCTTGTTTAAATCTTCCTTATAGCTGGACAACAAAGTTGTATGCAAATGTTTAGGTAATCTGGTGAAACTACAATTTGCTGAATCCCCAAGGGAACAGAAATTGATGCATGTAACTCTCTACTTAAGAAGGAAATGACATTTTTCTGTGAAATTGAATGCATCTGTACTATTTATGGGTACTTGCTTATTAATTCAGAATGAAAAAAAGTGAATATGGCAAATGCAAAACTTGCTACAGTAAGTTTTCAAATATGTGTAGTCAGCTAATACTCTCTCTGTTAATGCTTTAAGACTTTCTTCTCACTGTTCCTTAAATATCTTCTCCAGCTCACAAATGTTATTAGGTCTCTTACATGGATTGCATGTTTGAGATTGTTCCAAAGATTTTCACTAAAGACACAGTATAGTATATAAATATTTATCTTCCTTTCCTGTGAATGCTTCTTGTTGCTTTGATGTAGATAAATGCATAGATAACCTTGAAAAAGACATGCAGGAGCAATTAAGGAAAAATAAGACAAAACTAAACTCTGGGAAAGAAGCAAGTTTGGGAAGGAAACTCAACCCTATCTTGAGTTTGCTTGGTATAAAAAGAGGCAGAAAGAAATTCTGGCTGGATTTTAGGGTTATGTCCTTTACAATGATAAGTAGCATTCTATAATTCCTGCAATGCCTGGTTCTTCACCTGGCCTACCTTTATGGACTGAAAGTATGTTTTGGTGCATTGTCTTATTAAATTATCCAACCTATTTTTATCTGTAAAACGCTATACAGTGGTACCTTGGTACACATTGATAATTTGTTCTGAAAGATGCGATGAATACTGAAAAGCCATGTGACTTACCACGTGACTCACAATTTCAGATGGAAGAAATAGGAGCCACAAAGCATCTGACACCAGCAGGTTCTTCCTTGTGCATTGACTACTGGGAGATAGATGACTGATGGGAAAGATTTCTGCTTCAAAACACGTTGAACCCTGAATTCAACAAGTTTTGAAGCAGTTGAGTGCTGAGGTGTCATTATACGTATTACATTAGACTACCAGAAATATATAGAAGCTGTTATTTCTGCCAAAGGCAGGTTACAAAAAAATGTCTGGAAATGTCCAAACTTCTGTACCTGTCATATTCACTGTTCTATTTTATATAGCAAATATACATTCAAATTTGCAGAGATATGTCATTTTTAATTTTGTTCCATGGAGAGTTGTATCAGCTTTAAGGAGTCATACAATTTGAGCATGATGTTTAAACCTCTGCATATAACTGTATCTCTATGGGCCTTTTCACAAGATAAGAATATTCTGCTTCTTTGAGCCAATCCACACATAATCCTTCACCTGAGTTTCATCTTTTTGATGGGACAAAAGAAATACTTTTGCATGGGTAATATGCCATTCATTGCAGTTAAAATTACAGTATGGAATATGATTGCACATGCCACTAGTCTCTTATTTTTAAAGAGATGTTATATGTTTTGGATTAAACTGCTTTGATTAGTTCATTGTATATTTAAGATTTTTATATTAATTATTTGAATCCTGTGCTATGGATCTCCAACACAGGAGAGCTTATATAGTATCCTCTAGAGGGCAAGTGTAGCTCAACTCATGATTACATGGACATACAGTATCCATCCATTCCATATAATTGTTTCTGGCAACAGTAGTGTTGTGCATTGCCACTTTCTCAGGTGATTTTGGGTATCTCAGAACCAAAAGCCTAAAGTCTTGGACTACCATGACGATATCCGTCCAAGAATAACTAGTTAGTAGGGGCTACCCTATTATTTGTTTTATGAATTGTTTTCAGCTTTCCTGTTCTTTGCTTCTTTTTCTCCTGTAAATCTTCCCTGCACTTCTTGATTTTGATATATTTCACTTTGTAAGGAAATAGGGGATATAGCTGATATCCATATTTTTCCCCTGCAACAGAATGGTCTTTTTCCTTCATTATATGTGGACAATATGTGTCTTCACTGAACAGATAATTACAGGATTTCAATTATAGGCCTGTAAGTCTTCTACTATCATGTGAAAAGGCCTTTATATAATTTTGAAAGGATTGGAAAAGCAGTAAGAAAATCCAGTTCCATTAAGCTCAGTAATAACTTTCCTAAATATCACAGTGAATTGTCTGGTTTTGTTTCACTCATGCCCAACTCCATCTTCTATAGAAGTGAAAGGGACATTTAGGGCAATCTCAAATGGCCCTGTTCACAGGTACAGCCTATGGAAAACTGGATTGAGAACCTAAGGAGAATGAGGCAATTCTGTTTGGTAAGCTACTTAGTGAGCACATTTCCCCATGTAACTTACAGTTTTAACTACTGCAAACCTTTGTTGAAGAATTCATATTAGTGTCACTAAAAGGCTCCAGCTAGATGGATAATGCCTGGGTACAACTATTTTGGACACTGACTGTATATACAAATTGGGCCTAAGTGTCTTATGTCTTTACTTTCACTAAATCAAGCTGATTAGTATTAGCTACTTGCATAAATAATTTTCAGTTTCTCTTGGCATTTTTCAGTTTGAAAATTGTTTCATATTTGTATATTCTCTTTAAATTAAAAGTTCCTGAACCAGTTAAATTTTTTCTCCGGTGCTTCTGGTCTGGAATGTTTCTATAAAAATAAGTACTTATGTCAATAATTTCTGATAGGAGTTTTGTGTAGGATAGCAAAATGCTAACAGCTCCTAGTCATTAATTTCCTTCTTCATAAGGGCATTCTTCTAGATCCCCTTAGGGAATTATTCCAGATACAGATGTATACAGAAAGCTATGATCAAAATTGGTTTATAAGGGGAAAATATACCAAATGTACTAAATATGGCTAAGTAGTATTTTTTTTTCCAATCTGCACATTCTCCAAATGTATTGCATTCCCAATGTCTCAAGTTGCAAGTTGGGGAAAGTTCATATGGCATTCTTGAGCAGATTTTTTTTCCCTTCTGGAAATACCGTCTAGCCCAACTTTAAGAATCGACTAAAAATACTTTTTTTTAAAAAAAAAAAAATCCTAATGTAATAGTTTCTCCCACTTTAAAAAAAACTTCGTGTTAAAGTCATGGTTTCTTAGAACATTAAAAGCAGCAGGAAAGCAAATGCACATTCTAAGCAAGAGAGTAAAATTCAGAGAGTTCCCTTTTTTTTTTTTTAAATGTATGTGCCAAATATATTTTGTAGATAAAACCCAACCAAAATAGGGATTTAAAAGATTTGGTGCTTTTTTAACAATATTTTCTCTCTTCCTTTTCTTCCCATCACCTTTGCTTTTATTTTCATCTGTTTTGGTTGTGGCTTATCCTGTATGTCCTCCTCCTCATCACACCTTTGCCTGTCTCCATCCTCCCTTTCATTTCACCCATACATCCTTAGCATGGCAAGGCACTGACCTGATGCATAATCACGTCTTGGCTGATGATGACCAATCCAGTCTAGATTCCTTGGGTCGTCGCAGTAGCCTTTCTCGTTTGGAGCCTTCCGACCTCTCTGAAGACTCTGACTATGACAGTATATGGACAGCTCATAGTTACAGAATGGGCTCTACATCTCGTAAGAGCTGTTGCTCCTATATATCTCACCAGAACTAATGCACTTCTGAGCTTTTCTTAACAAATGCTTGTTGTATCACAGCTTGCTTTTCTTAGACGTTTTCTTGAAGTTCTTTGTCTCTTTTAATGTGATATTTTAACAACCTTTTGGAGAAACTTCTGACTTCAGTCACACCTTCTACATTTATGGTATCTTTTTTATATTAATATTCAAGTATTGGTATGTAGCTATGAATGGTTTACTCTTTTTAAGATTTCAGCATAGCTACAACACGTCTCTTCCCACCCTGATTCTTGAAATATATGTATACTTGTATCTTGAAATACTACTTGTGCCATTCACATAAAAATTACTAAGCCTTACAATATTTAGGTTCATACATATTTTAAACTAAATAACTTAAAAATAAACTTAAACATAGCAGCTAAAAAAACTCCCACCACAGAAACCAAAACTGCCAGAAATGAGAAAATCATATTTTGATGTTTCTGATAATTGTCTTAAGTTAATTTTTTTAAAACAACAAGCAGATTTAGTATATTACTAATTAATACTGCATCATTCTACCTACATTTCTTAAATTTTGGAAGAATCAGAAACTGAGCAAGTGAATTAAGTAAGCATGGAAAACTTCAAAACTGCAAAAAACTGTTTTGAGAGCAAGCTGAGTTTTGCTATGATTTTGCTAAGGTAAAGAAATGATACATTCAAGAAATTGTGTAGCCAGCTCAACATAAAACAATGCACTAGAATATTTGCAAGTTTCCCCAAGCGCCAATATTACATTGAACTGTAGCTGGCATGTTAAATATAGATTTTATGACATAAGTGTACAATAACAAATCATAGGACACTTACTGTATTGTACTACAGGAGATAGGCTAATTTCTGTCTAAAGATAAGCAAGTTATACATTGGGAGGAAATCCAAGCATCCAGATTTTGGAAGTGTCAAAGTCATATGTTCCTACTGGCAATTTAAACCCATTCTATTAAAATTGAAAAGTAGGGGTATATTTTCATAGTTTGCTTTATCATTGAAATGTAAATAAAACTCTATTGATTTCTCTATAAGCACACTTTTAAAAGCCATCCAAATTTTTATCAGTAATACTCCTGCAAAGTTTTGCAATGTTTTCTGTGTTTAGCTCATTAACAAAAGGTCTTAATATTTCATGGGAGGTTTGCTGTATAAAATCATTGCCAGAATTCATTTTAGAAAAGGAAGCAGTCTATTAGTATTTCAATTGGTACAAAATATCTTCCGGACATTATTTTTTCAAGAATACTGAATTTATCAAATCACTTTTTCAGTCCAGCAATTTAAGTTACTACTTAAACAACTTTAATAAAATGGACCAATTATTACTGTTCAGCACATCCCAGAGTGCCAGTCCTTAGAATGCCACAGATCTTGAACCTGTAAATATGCACACAATTTTGTACTGCTTGGAGATTGGATAGTACATTGGTTAATAGAAGCAGATATTTGAACTGATATACTGAGAAAGTAAATGTAAAATTATTCGACTTCTACATAAATCATTTCATAAATACATATTTTTAAATAAAAGCCTAAGGTTACCTATTTATTTACCTGCTAGCCATGAAATTGACGGGCTAGTGAATTGGGAGCCTAGGCACAAAACGTCATTTTGTGCTACATTGCTGACCTAAATAACCATTACTGCCTCCCAAATGGCTTAATAAAACAGGGAGCTGAACCACTGTACAGCCCAAAGGAAACTAAGAGCAGATTAAGTTACTGTGACCCACAGAGATGGATCAACAGTAGCAATCCTTAGAGGCATTGGTTTCTGTTCTGCAAAGCTCCAATTAATGTGGCATTAAATTATTATGAATCTTCCAGTAGCATTGGGATTAGGCTTCTATTAGGAAATGAGATTCTTAATCCTTTCCATTGGGCCTGTTTTCCTTTTCAAACACAGTATCTTTCCATTACGAACACCTCAAAACAAGCAAATTGAGTGTGAAAATGACTGGGCAAAGGAGTTAATGGCCTCCCTTGCTGTTTTCCTGCTCAGGTGTATCTTTCCTTGCTGCTTTTACAAAAAGTTAGGAAATTATATGCTTTTGCTGTATAAAATCTAGTTTCTGCTGTGAAGACACAGTGATAAGGGAACGTTTGTGTATTCTATGTGGGTGAACAATGCTTTGTAAGCCTCCTTAACTCTTATATTTTCAAAGTTTAATGAAAGTTTAATGAAGTTCAGTATTATTTGTATTGTTTTTTAATTAAAAAGAACTAAAAATACAATATGAATAATACTGAACTATAGGTCAATGCTGTCATTAATCAAAAGTGTTTTGGCTTTGAAAGTTTTTTTTTACAATGGGTAAAGTTTTTAATACAGTCGATTGTTTTTATAATGTATTACAAATTTGAATTACTGTGGCTGCTCTAAAGCTTTGTATTTTTTTTTCAGAATGTTTATTCAAAATGTTCGTATTCTGATAATTTCCCATGATTAATTCTTACAACAACTGTGAACCATGGGATGGGATCTTTACAATAGTTTTCTTTGGCTTAACTATATTGTTAAAGTTCTCTATTGGTGTTTTTGCTGTTGGAGATTGCTGGCTGTTTTGATGGATTTGAAATTTTAATGCAACAGCATTAAAAAAAACTTTCTAGTGTTAACATTGTTGTACTGTAGTCAGCCCAAATTTTTAGTCATTATTTTTGTGGAAGCTGTATGATAACACTGAGTACTTTATGTTATGGAATGTACAGTCAGTATTATAATGAATGAAGAATTAGAAAGTAAGTGTGAATCGTTGTGGGTCCTTTTCACATGGCTTAAATTGTATTGTCATTTAATTCGTATTTACTATAATAATTCTAATTATATTAATTTTGTGTTTTGTATCATCTCGCCAAAACACAGTATATTGTGTACATAGTGATATAAAAATATATGTATATATAAAGAGAGAGAGAGAAACTTTGCATTTTATTTGTGAATGGAAAAGTAAGTTATAGACTTTTGAAAGCAAATATAGATGTATATCTGAATGTGTATTGTATTGTACAGTTTGTGTTTAACTGTGTGTGGTAGCTTATAACAGCTAAAGTGTTTTGCTCTTTTTTTAAAGTATTTGTTATGTATATTTTAATACATTTTGTATTTACTAGTTTATGCTTTTATTGAAGTTATTATGCCAAAAAAGAAAGAAAGAGAAAGAAATAGGAGAGAAAGCAGACTGGTTTAAAATATTGTTTTCTTAAAATAATCTTTTGAAGGTGACCAGAATGGAAACCAAAAATAAAATAATTAACTTAGGACTTGAGTATATCTGAGTAGCTGCCTTCTGTATTTTGAGGAATTATTTCAGGTTGAAACAGATTTTGTTAGATTTCAGATTTTTAGCTTATTGAAAATCTGTTTTTTACAGAATTAATTTCTAATATTATAGAGGAGAATTTCATTGATTTCATTTCAAATGCATTAGCAAAACAAGGTAAATCTTCCCTGTTCTGCCCGCTCTCCCATAGAACTGCAAAGTGGAAAACTTCCACTGTAAATTAAGAATTTTTTTTTATCGTTTTGTCCAAATTATAAAACTAACTGTGGTTAATTTAACCATGTTAGTGAAATCAAGCCTGTTTGATGAACTGACTTTATATTTGCTTCTTTCTTTCTTAACAGTTAAGATGAATTACAGCTCATCTATATTCAGATGAAATTGTTGAGTTTGAAAAAGAAAAGATGGGAATGCCACCAGAGAAAAGCTAAGGGTTTTTTTGGTTAGTCCAAACAAGTGCATTGTATATCTCATATGGAAGAGTTGCATACATTTTTTTTAAATTCATATTTATATGCTGCCCTTCTCCGGAGACTCAGGGCGCCTTACAATTTTTGGAGCGCAACCCAATATGCTCAGCAATAGCCTTCATTCCATTGTATATGCCTGCTTATTACTAAGTGGCATTTTTACAAAGTCAGTTTATTGCCCCCAACAATCTTGGGGCAATCAGGATGGAAGGCTGAGTGGGATTCAAGCCTGCACTAATTGCAGGCAGCTGGAATTAAGTGCTAGGCATTTAACAGCCTGCACCACCAAGGCTCTTGACATGGATTTGTTCTGACATTTGACATGGGTCAGTTCTTGAAGTGGGAGACATTTGTATGGTGTCCAGGTATTATATATTTTCTGACAGTTATTTCAGTAGTTTATTAATGGGATAAGCAGAACTGCATTCACAGTACAGTTCCAAATGAAAGCGGGAGGATTTGTGCATATGGTAGTGCCAATGTGGCACCTCTGAGAAATTGGATTGAGACATGTTTACAAATGGACTCTTTAATATTCGTAAGATTATCAGCATGCTACCTGGATTTGTAAAATAATTACTGCCTATATTGTTGTTCTTAAAGTTTTTATTTGTATGAACCAGGGTAACTGCCTAAGAGTTATCCTAAGGGGTTGGCAACCCGTCTATACTAAAACAATTTGTCTTATTTGTTTTTTATGTGAACATCATCAGTTAGGGCTTTATGGTCTGGGTACCATTTTGAAGTATTACTGTTCATTCCTAAAATGAAAAGAATGTAACTTTATCTGAGAAATTATTTTTTGAATTATCGAAGTATTGGGAGCTATTATTGTCAATATACAATATTAGCAATGTATATTATGATGCTGCAATCATTTATATATTTAATTAATAATTAACTCTATCAAATGACAGTGTTTATGAGTAAGCATGCATATGATCAGGCATTGAATTTTATTAACTTTCATTGAGTCTATGCCCAGTTTCATTCTTAGTAATAAAGAATATTTGGTAATCTTGTTTGCCTTAAATGATCGCTAGTATATCTGTTTAGTAATATGGATTTTGATAGTTATTTTCACAAGAAAATGTTCATAGTTAAAAATTGAAGATGGTTGATTAGAAATATAAGGTGAAACAGCCACTGTAAGTAGAATGAAATCAATAGAAAATCAATGTTGTGCAAATAGATGTTTAAAATATTTTTTGTTAAGATGTAGATGCAGATCTCAAAGTTTAATTTCTACAATTACTTTCTGTAGTCACCTTAAGTAAGTTTATATATCGAACATTTGGCATTGAAAGAGTCTGAGAATTAAATACCATGACTTTTGTCTTATTTTTTTTTACTCATGTTAAAGGTGACTATTTCTCACAACAAACCTCTTCACCTGTAGTTTGATACCATTCCCAGTACACCCTCAATTTCCAGAAACTTCTGAGGGTGGGGGATTTCAGGGAAGATAGGGAAGGCTGGGATCAATGAAAGCAAGGTTTGGCCTGCCAGCAAACACAGGGAATTAATTATTTCATCGGGAATTTTTTAACTGGATTTGAAAGTTGATAGGTGGATTGTCAACTTACCTGATCAACTTATGAGAACAAGATGGTACACATGGATAAATAAAAGTATGAGGTCTTAGTATATTTAGTTTGGGAACTCCCAGAATAATTCCTTTACTAGTACACATAATAATGAAAACTAGTAATAAATGATCCTGCTTTTCAATTAGCACTATATAGCCTTAATTCTCTTTGTAGCTATGTGGGGAAGCTCATACAGCCTGTTTTTTCATTTGATTTACAAGTACATCTCACCTTTTATTCAGAAGTTCAAGGCACAACATACATAGTATTTGTTTTACTTTTTTCCCCACAACAATCATTTCATGGCATAGGGCTGATCGGCAGAGATTGGTCGAAAGTCATGCTGATTTTGGTGAAAAATCATTACTAGATCATCTTAGTGACTTCACCTCGGACATCCTACATGGAAAAAAGTGTTCCTGTCAGTTGCTTTAGCATATATTTTATTTGTTTACTTATTGAATTAATTTATCATCAGAGACAAAATAAAGGAAACAAGCCAGCTGCTTTATCTACAGATGTGCATCTGTTGTTCTTGCTGTCTTTAGTTTGGATTGGGTAGGATTCTGTATTTTGTAATTAACTGCATGATAATGGTGCATTTCAGCTAGAGTGATTTTGATTATTCCCTTCCACTGAAAACTATGTCCTCGACTCTTGGTTGATTGCATTTCAACTGTCAGAGGATTGTAGATGCAGAAATTATTTTAGGGGTCTTTTCTTACTTGGTTAATTATTCCAAAAATGCCCTTCCTCTCTTTTTTCTGATGCCATAAGCCCTTATTTGACCCCTTTCCCACACTTGAGGCACTTTAAGTGGGCATTAGCTGTTCTCATGTTAAAGTTTTTTTCTCTTATTCTGAAATATTTTTAGTTGTAGATGCAATTTGATATACTTCGTCAACCATTCTGTCTTAGGGGGTTGTATCAGCCCAACATTTATTGATTACTTTTGTTTGCTATGGACATCCCCATCTCATGAAGTCTCTGAGTTGTGGGAGAAACCAAATTTTAAACTGGACTAAATTCAAAAGTCCCTCAATCAGATGCCATGGGTGAGTGAGAGACTTTGCTGTGAATCAGGAGGGAAATTCCCTCCATACCTCAGAACCACTCCATGTTCCTGTTAGCTGTTAGTAATCCAACAGATATTGGGGGAGTAGTAGTGCAGTGGGAGGGTTACCTATTGCTTCACCCCATAACACACACACCCCAGTGTCTGTCCCTCATGGGTTGTTTTTGGACCCACAATGCAAAACAATTGTACAAAACCTAAGAATAGTTAGTGGATATTTTTTGTCCAGCTAGAAAATAATTATGTCAGGACAGAATCAGCAATGGGGCAGCAGTTTTTAAACTGATATTTCTCTGTCAGTTCAAAGATGGATAAATGATACATTGAATAAGCCCAAAACAAGAAAACTAGAGTAATTGAGATACTATACTTTATCTTAATCAAAAGGCTGAGAAGTTATGGGTAACTGAGATCATTTTTAATTATTGATGATGAAAGGCCCACCTTGAAACCCCTTCTGATTTTAATAACTTATATTTGTTGTGGTATTTCATCTTTTTAAAAATAAAATTCAATACACATATTTTAAGTGGAATAAATTAAATAAAATAGAAATACATATCCATTTCATTTCTGTGTTTATACCAAATTCAAATATTTATACAAATTTTGGCAGAACATTCTGAACTATTAACACTGCTTTGGAAAAGCCTAACTGCAAGAATGGAAAGAAATTAATGAGTTTTATACAACCACAAACAGTTTTGACATCATATAATATAGCTTCTGAATTGCTCTTTGTTCAAATAAAAATAAATAATCCATCATAACCTATATTAGGGGCTTACTCATATAGGAATGTCCTGTACTTTTACAGATTTAATTTTATATCATAGGCAGTCCCTGGTTAAGAACAGTTCCATTCCTTAACTCTTCCTTTAACCTGAATTTGTATTTAAGTCAGAACTTGTACTTAAAAACAGATTGCCTAGTTACTAAAAATGGTGGACAGCATGGTCCTTCCTCTAACCAGTGCTGAACTGTGTAATGCTTTCAGCTAAACAGGCTGTATATTAAAAACATGTGGCTTCATGGTTTCTGAAGCATTGTGAAGTTTCAGCTTACGTCAGATATTCTTAACTCAGGGACTATCTGTATCTAAATTAAGCCTTGATGGTGCCTACTAGTATATTGATTTTTCTTAGAGATATGCCGAAAGTGTTTCATCCCCGTTTTGTTGGTGCTCAGTAGAGAATTAAACTTAGGTACAAAAGACTGATCCTAAGGACAGTCTTAAACCCACTGGTGGTATTATTTTAGCTGAAGTGAATTTATGCTTCTTAGAGAAATTTTTACAGAGATTGAAAATTGTTCCATTTCTCTCTTCCCTCATTTTCTTTCACTGTTCTCATGGTTTAATTGAAACTTGATGATGTAAGATGAGGACTTTGAATCTTTTGTGAACATTAATTTTGATATATTTTAAAATGGATGTCTTCAAATGGATTCTGACTCTGCATATGTTATAATTTATCTGATTGTCAAGCTGAAACCAAGTTTGTGGACTTCTAATTCCATTTTAAGAATATTCCTTTTTAAATGTATGATTGTTTTTTGAAAGTTCCTTTTTTATGGGATGATACAGTACTTTAACAATACTAGACTGCTAGTTCTAATGTGAATAAAATAAATATGGTTGCTCTGTTTGTGTCCTGTGTTCTGTATTTTCCTTCATTTAGTCTATTATTTTTATTGCGGACAATACTGTCATTAGTTGTAGAAGACCTGTGAATAATCACTGCAAAATCCTGAGAACTGTTACTGCTTCTTTTAGGAGTTCTGACAGTCTTAGTTGAACAGATCTGAATGCTCTGAAGGGTCTTTTTTGGCTTGAATCCAAAGTGCTATATCTCCCTGTTAAAGATTGGGCATCTTTCCATACAAGTCATTTTTCAAGGAATACTTAGTTGCAATAAAGAAAGCATTGCAATTGGTACTTCATCTTTGTTAAATGTCTTAAACTATTTGTAAAAAAATGTTATTGTTGCATTCAAGAGATCTGGAAACAGTGTCCATTGATGAAGTGGAGCCAATGAAAGAAAGTGACCAATTTCTAGAAACTTCCTTAGATGGTGCTTTGATTCCTGTGGTCTCATTCTCTTTTCTATTCCTCCAAATAGATGTATGGGTTCTGGACCATATAGTGCTCATAAATATAGCTACCGTAAGACAATCCAAGCCTGCATTATCTTATTTACAGATTTCAAACATGCACATATAATAGGCTAGTCCAATGGCACTACTGCCAAAGCTTTTTACAAAACATGGTTAGTGGTTAAACTTTAGTCTTATCTCCTATGCAAGCAACTTTTAAAAAGAAATACATAGGAATAGGCAAAAATATTAAATTCTACAAAATATGGAGGGAAAAAACTGCATGTTTTCATTTCTGCTTTTTGGATAGCTTAGAAGTGCATTACTTTAAGCAGAATACATACAGGTATGTCCATCATCAGCTCCTGCATCTCATATCTTAGCATTTTCCTCATAGAGACATGAATCCACATCAAGAACTTTAAGGACATTTTCCAGTATCAAGTTTTAATATAGGTTACATCTAATTTTAAAGAGTTGTGTGGATCTGTTGGAAAAAGAAATAAATTATTCTTTGAGAGCTCCAAAGTATCTATTTCTCAACAGCAATTATTGGATTCATGCTATTAACAAAAATATGGAAGGCTGGTTTAGTGAGATATACAGTAACTTTTCTGATGCATTATTTATCCTGTCCAATATTGTTACAATATTCAATTAAACCTCTCTTTCTAACAAAATAAAGCTAGCAGGCCTAAATCTTGAAGATTGACAGAAACAGTAGGGCAGGCATTGGAAATAAATGGCTAGGGACACAGAAATCTACCGAAGAACAAGATTTACGTTCCCCTGGGGCTGTGATCAGATATAAACAGTAGACCCTACTTTTGGAGTTCAAGTCATCACAGATGCTTGGCAGAATGCATTAATAATAACAGCCATTGTGTTTTATCAAATGTGTTTCCTCTTTTTAAATGTCAGTTATCTCTATCTAAGAAATATTTGAGTGTGAGTGTTTTGTGATGTAAGTGTTTGTACTTACTAATCTCACCTAGTTTAAAAAATTAATGGGCATGCTTATCGAACAAATTTCTAAATTCCTGGTATGCTGTAAATAAACCAAAGAGTTCATCTTTAAGGAAGTAAATTGAGTCCCTTTGCGGAATCACAAGAAATGAAGATGAATCCACAGATTGTTAATGTTTAATCTGGTTAGATTCGTGAAGGCAGAATAGGAGTCTGAAGTGAAGTCTGTGCAAGTCTGAAGTAGGCAGTTCTACAAAGCCTGAGAACCCATAAGCTTACATACATAAAAATTGAAAGTTCCCCATTGGGGGAAGTGAGGCGGGATATAAATTTAATAAATAAATAAATTTAATAATAAATAAATAAAATAAAATTTCAATCTGAAATGCCAATGAAATCTTGATTTCATACATAGAGATATTCACATCAATCTGTACATCATTTTATGGATTCAGATACAACAGAATTTGAGAAATCCTGTGCTAGTATCCTTGCATTCTTTTCCATCATGCAAATCCAAGAGACTCTTTACATACAGAAAATAGATTTCTAGAACATCCATATATAATCTAATGTATATCTAACCAATTTGGCAAAGGTTGCCTGATCATTCTTTAAGAGGAATAAAGAAATCCTAAATACCAGCTGTTTATTTTTCAGGGCTTGCAGCAAAAATTCTTTTACTGGACAATATGTTACAGACTTCCTGAAACATTAAACCCATGTTTTGTTATATTGCTGCCATTATAAAGACACCCAGCTGCAGGTAATAATGTCCCATCTAGTCAGATTTCCAGCTTACCTAGATCCATTTTATTAATCTTTGTAATCCAATTATTGTGATGTTATTTCCCTTAATCTGGCTAAGTTTTGTTTTACTGTTTTTAAAATAAGCCATACTTTGACTGTTCAAGTATTATAATTATTGGCTTTTACTGTGTTTGTTTTATTTGCTGTCTAACGATTTCTTCTTTTTTTTCCTTTGAGCTAATTAATTAGTAATAAAGTGCTGCTATCTACAGACTTCTTACAGCTCTTGGAATTTTTATCTTTGTCTTTTGGGTTTATTTCTGCAATAAGGTTGAAACTAAAGGTAACATTAAAAGGGATGTTTTTATACCTGCAAGCGAAAAGTACTTGGGCAGGAGTGTTTATGTGATAATGAGGATTACAGCAGGTAGGAATGGGAGTTTTTGCTTTGCTGTGTTGCAGAAGGAAATTGCCATTTTGAAAATTGCATTGAACATTGGAGTTCAGTCACGTATTATTTATATTTTATTGGATCTTTTGGCAAAACATTCCCCGATGAAATTTCTTTTTGTGTTAATGGAATCAAAACTTTAAACATGTTTTTATGTTGGGTAATATGTATTTGCGGCAGAAATGACATTTTCATATGGTTTCACATGCTTCCAAGAAAGACTGGATTAAGTAACAGTGAATTAATTGAGGTTTGCATTAACAGAATGTCATCAACCTCTTTGAAAACTTGATCTTATATACCTTATTAAATGTCTTTTCTTAATTTCAATGGATATAAATGACTATTTATTTAAAGGTTAACTGGGTTGTGGTACCACTTATAAGATAATGGACCCCTACGCTTAATATTAAGTGAATTATCTGTGGCTCTCAGAGTAAAGTTAATATTTTTTCTCAGGAATTATCCTGTTTTAAAATTACTGGTATTTTTCTAGTAATAGTTTTATACCCTCTTTAGTTTTCTCTCATAAACCAAGGATTGTGCCTCCATTATTTAATTTCAGTCCTTCTCTTTTCCTTTCTGCCATGTTTTTACATTTGAAATAACTTTCCTGAGTTGTTTGAGTAACTTAACATTAAAACATTGTTTTATGTAGTTTTCCTTCAGTTAACATCTGTCTCACTACAGATCACTATTTTTTCAACCTACCTGTTCTCACTTTTAAATTTTTATTTTGAATTCACTTGCATTATGTTTGACCATAGAAGTTTTGTTTTAATTCTATATGCAGAATTAATATTTTTAAAAGTATTTTTAACATTTCTGACTCAGTCTTTATCATAATGATCCTTTTCCAGCTATTTAGTTGATAAGTTGGTGCCTTGTCCAATGATAAATAGAATTTTACTTCATGTTAAGTATAAAAAACTCTGTAGAATCAGAAATGTTATTCCATTGCAAGAAAATATTGCTATCACTATGCTTATAAAATTAGTATAATTTTGTAAATTATAATTAGTTATATAAACTAAGTTTACAGGTTGTGTGATAGTAATATTTTTTTGCAGTGGAATCGTACCTCTGAATATGCTGGTTTTTGTTCTTGAGAATGTTATCAATAAAGTACTAGTCTTTTACCACAGAATAAATAGTGGGAAGAAAAGCTGTGAAAGGTTATGTTGGTTGGGGATTATGGGCAGTGGTACATATGGGTGGCACAAAGATGTGAAAGATTATTTTAAAGTATAGTGACCATATGTCTTGTATTATAAAAGACTTTATTTCACAAAGCTGTCTTTTAGATTTATTTTTTTAAAATTCACTTTTGTCCTTTATTTTGGTTATTTAACTTTAACATACTACAATATACTGATTGATATACAGCCTTTCACGTTTAATTGAAAAATATGGAAATTGAATTGTCTTTTAAAAATAAGTTTACATAAATTGATTTTGGATATTTTTATTAGAAAATGCATTTCTGTAATTTTTTTCTTGGATTTGGTCTTAAATTTTCCTTTCTAAAGCAAAGTTATAAGTATAAACATTTGTTTTTATCCTTATGAACCTCTTTCAGATTTGATCCCCTTTCAAGTTTATCCTTTTATTTTTTTTGAGAAAAATATGGTTACTATACTTGTTAAGACATTTAAAGTTCAAGATATTTAGACACTTGGAGTCAACTGTAGTAATTAGAATTATGTTTGATAGCAGTGAAGTAATAATTTGAATTTTGTTTTTATATATAACCAGGTTTGGAGCTACCAGCAACATCTTCAAACATTTTCTAAAATAATAATCTTAACTGAATGTATTTAATAATCACAATAATTTCTTGATCAACAGAATATTTCATAATCATTGCTTATTGCATATTATTTTACTAGCTTATATCTAACAGTTACATAGTTAGTTTAACTTGGCAGTTTTTGCCTAATTTAATGCTGGTTGAAAAATTTACATCATAGTTTGTTGACCCTTCTTATTGAAGCCAATGATAATAAACAGTGACTGCTACATAATACATATCTATAAAATAGAGAACAAGCAAATAAAAGATCAACTGCTCCTATGAACTTTAATTATAATATCTGCCTAAAAGTATGTTTTGTCTTTTAATTCTATTATCATTTTGTACTAGACTCCCGTAAAGAATCTGCTCCCCAAGTACTACTTCCAGAGGAAGAAAAAATTATTGTAGAAGAAACAAAAAGTAATGGTCAAACTGTGATAGAAGAAAAGTAAGATGATTTCTTTAAAACAAAGTTTTAAACAGTTTATATATAATTATATATATATGTATATATATATCCCTATATATGTGTGTGTGTGTAAAGTAGAATCTTTGCAGTTATATAAGTATCTCAATAATAAGGAAGTATGGAATATACAGTCAAGTGCCAAAAGTAAGTACACCACATAGAAATTGTTGACTTTTTCATGTTTCAACATACAGATATTTAAACTTCATTTCAACAATATTGATAAAGGGGAACTAATACAATATATCCTGCACCATTTACATTTTGTACTCCATTTGTTTAAATAAACATACAGATTTCACATGTGGAAAAAGTAAGTACACCTGTACATTTGTCTCTACTTCACATATCTAAAATTCTTTCTTAGAATCCTGTGTACTAGATGAGGTGACGATGATTAGAATGTTGTCTGAGAGGCTAGGGGACAAAGCTGTCTTACTGAAATCTCAAACAGTTAATTTGATTTGCTTTTGGTTGCTGAAGTATCACCATGCCTAGATTTATTTATTTATTTATTTATTTATTTATTTATTTATTTATTTATTTATTTATTTATTTATTTATTTATTTGACTTGTATGCTGCCCCCTCGAAAGGACTCGGGGCTCACAATTAAAACCAGTACAATAAATTAGTTATCTAAAATAGAATTAAACTAACCAAGCCAAATTAAACTAAAACCGATTATAATCAAATATAAAAACAACCCCCCCCCCAAGAGGAGTCAGCACAGCACAGCCTGCTCAAACAACCAGGTTTTCAAGTCGTGGCGGAAAGTGCGGAGGTCAGGGCCAGGCGGAGCCCCAGAGGTAGTTGGTTCCACAGAGCGGGAGCCGCCACAGAGTAGGCCCTCCCCCGCGTCACCGCCAAACGACACTCGGTCGCAGACGGCACGCCGAGGAGCCCCTGCCTGTGAGCTCGTACAGGGCAGTTGGTATTCGATGCCGGCAGTAGACATTCCCGTTGATAGCCCGGACCCATGTCTCATAGGACTTTGAATGTCAATACCAAAACCTTGAATCTCATAAGAGCTCTCTCTCAGATTTTCAGAAAGAAAGTTATAGTTACCTATGAATCTTGGAAGGGATTTAAAAATATTGCCAAGCAATAGGATATCATTTGTTAATCTGGAAGATCATTACAACTGGAGATTTCAAGCAACTGCCAACTTGTATAGGTGTGATTGTCCGTATAAGTTCAACCCAAGAGCAGAATATAGGATGTGTGAAAGAAATCTCTTAATAATTACAGAATGTTATCATCTGGTTTACAGATGGCTTTCAACATTATTCATGTCAAAATGCATGACTCCATCATTTGAAAGATAAATTACTTTTACATAGGAAATATGCCAGGAGGAAACTTTTGCCGCCCAGAAAGAAATCAGGGCAAGGCTCATGAATAATTTATAATTTCTGGAACAAGGTACTCTGGGCAAAAGAGGCAAGCTAATGTCATTTGCCACAATACCAGAATATATGTTTGGCAAAACTAAAGATAGCTTTTCACCAGAAGAATCTACACCAGTGATGTCAAACTTGTATCATCACAGCGTCATCATGTGGCTTATCACAACTTCCTTTTGCTAAACCAGTTGTGGGCATGGCCAGCACATGACGCATCCAGCCCGTGGGCTGTGAGTTTGATACCCCTGATCTACACCAACTGTAAGGCACTTTGGTGAATATGTTAATAATTTGAGGTTACTTTGCTGCATTAGGAGCTGGACAGCTAACCCTCACAGAATCCACTATGAATTCTTCCTTATACCAAAGGGTGCTTGAGGATAAGGTAAGGCCATCTGTCAGAAGACTGACACTCATGATAATGACAACATGATAATGACAACAAACATTCTAGTAAATCTACCAAGGGATAGCTGAAAAAATTGAGTTCTGGAAGGCCCAGAACTAAATCCCCACCAAAATGTCCTGGGGTAATTTGAAATGGGTGGTACATGCAGGGAATCCCTCAAACATTGCACAACTGAAAAAAATCTACATGGAGTAGGGAAAATTTCTTCCCAGTCAGTGTCAAGGGCTGGAAATTCTTCCTAGTCAGCGTCAAAGATAATTATAAGAAATGCCTACTTGAAGTTATTCCTGCTAAAAGGAGTAATACCAGGGATATTATTGCCAAAGATGTTCTTATTTTTTCCACAGAAGGAAATGGCCCATCTGTTAATTTTTTTTATTGAATAAATGATTGTAAAGTCATAGTTTTTATTGTTAAATTGCATGAGCTTTATCTTTAAATGCTGTTTGAATAAAGGTAAAATATTAATATGTCCCCATTTGTTAAAAAAAACTTTACATGGGGTGTGCTTACTTTTTCATGTGACTGTATATATGTATATCCTATTGAAATTCATTACTTAATTGCCTGAAATGTGGCCCATCAGTCCACTGCTGCCCGTTTAGACCAATTCTAGTAATCTTGGGTTCTCTAACTTTTCTTTTTGCATCTTTCTTCTTTTGCCCTTGTGCCAGCTGGGAATTGATCAGTGTTGTGGTAAGGTGGAGTTCTTGAGTACCCTGGGATTTCTGTTTTTATTTGTATGTAGGATTGCAGGTGTTTTATTGTTGTTAATTGTATTATTTTTATATAAATGTACAACGGAAATGCTGCTTTATTTAAAAAAAAGTTTGCAACAAGTAGAATTGAACAGCATTTGATAGCAGATCATCCCTAATCCAAGTTACTTTATAGTAATTAACTTCATAAGCTTATTTCCTCTCCTGTGCCTGCTAAAGTCTTAAAGAAATACCAGAAAAGCCCAACATTTACTGCAAATAGAGAAGGTTCAATAGCTTCTTCTGTATCTTTTTCATCCCACATTATATAGTTTTTTTATGTAAAATCACCTGTATTGATACGATTTTATATATGTTTAATAGTATTTTATCTTAATTTTCTGTTTTAGAAGTCTTGTTGACACAGTATATGCATTGAGGGATGAAGTACAGGAATTAAGACAGGTTGGTAAAACATATTATAATATATTTTACAATTGAGAATAAGATGCTAGAATATGGCAATTGTGTCATATGGCAAAAACAGGTTGGCTATTTTTAGAATTGTGCTTCTGAATTAGCAGGAGAATTAATATGTAATATCAATTCACTAATGAAATAGAAATTAAGTAACCTTCATGCATAATTGATTGTATAGGTAATCCAATCTAATATAAATCTTGGCAATTTAAGCTGTGTGTGTGTGTGTGTGTGTGTGTGTGTGTGTGTGTGTGTAGTTATAAGTAAAAATATGAACAGGAACTGAATATTTATAAAATTTATATGAGTACCCAACTGTGATTTTGGACAGTTTACAATAAACCAAGAATAAACAAATATTGGCAATTCTGTTAAAATGAAAATAAACATTCGATTCAGTTATTCACTTCCTCCAGATGGAGACTCTCTTTATCCTGACCCCAGGACCCAAGGAAAGAGATAGGTTTTTAATACCTTTCCAAAGGCCAATAAGTTCAGGAACAAACTAATATAGAAGTGGGGAGAGATAATTCCAGAGGACAAGTGCCTGACAAAAAAGGAATGCCTTTGTAGTCCTAACAGATGGCACTGTTTTAGAGAAGGGACTTGAAGTTAGTCCACCCAGTTAGAATCCTCCCAAGCACGATCCAGTTTAAGGCTGTCATCTCTCTATCATTTTAGCCACTAAGACCTGACTTTGACTATATATCAAAGCCTCAGGAACAAGAATCCTATTAGGCACATCTCTGGGACAGATCAATTAGGTCCTTCCTCCTTGCAGTGAAAAGTAGCCAGGTCAACAGAGACTGATTCTTCCATGACAAGGCACTAATAATTCCAGATGACATTGCTATTATCCCGAGATGAAACCCAGGCCCAACAAGTCTTATATGGATTAGGCCTTCAGTAAACTGAATTGAATTCACAGTTGCTCTGGGAGTCATGAATTCCTTCTCTGCCTCCAAGTCTGTACTTATGAAAAGCTGGATGATGTCCCACAACAACTTAAGCCCAGTAAACTGCACTGCCAATCCAGATACTGCATCAAGCAACAGAAGCAGGAAAGCTGCTACTCAGTAGGGAGGTTGATATAGTAGCAGCAGTAGCAGCAACTCCAAATGATCTCTGAGGCTCAAGCTCATGTAGAGTCTCACACCTATCTATCAAAATATTAGGTCATGGATGAGATAGGGATTATCAGAGACTGGACTGACATTGAGCAACACAGCTGCAAGGCTCAATGAAGGCTCTTAAGGCTCGATGAAAAGATCAGGGGTGAGTCAGCAAGTCAGAATTATTTATTTATTTTTTATTATTTATTAATTTGACTTATATGCCGCCCCCTCTCCCAAAGGACTCCGGGCGGCTCACAGCTAAAAGCACAATGCTAACAATAAATTACCTAAAAAATATATTAAACAAATTGTAAGCCGAATTAACATTAAAACCCCAAAATTAAAATAAACAACCCCAAAGAGTCAGCACAGCCCAGATTGTAAAAACAGCCAGGTTTTTAACTCATGGCGGAAGGTGCGGAGATCGGGAGCCAGCCGGAGCTCCAGCGAAAGAAGATTCCATAAAGTGGGGGCCGCCACAGAGTAGGCCCTCCCCCGGGTCCCCACTAGGCGACATTGAGTCGCAGACGGCACCCCGAGGAGACCCCGTCTGTGCGCCCACAGGGTGGGTACTTGATGCTGGGAGGAGTCGTTCTCGTAAATATCCTGGACCCATGCCATGTAGGACTTTGAATGTTAACACCAAAACCTTGAATCTCACCCAGAGGGCAACCGGAAGCCAATGCAGGCCGCACAGGAGGGGTGTAATATGGGAGTATCAGGGGGCTCCCATCACTACCCATGCGGCCGCATTCTGCACCAGTTGAAGCCTCCAAGTGGTATGCAAGGGCAGTCCTAAATAGAGAGCGTTACAGTAGTCGAGTCGGGAGACAACGAGCACCTGAGTGATGGTGCTCAGGGCATCCCGGTCCAGATATGGGCGCAACTGGCAAACCAGCCGGAGCTGGGCAAAGGCCCCCCTGGCCACAGCTCCCACCTGCTCCTCCAACTTGAGCCGTGAATCCAGGAGGACCCCCAGATTCCATGCCCTGTCCACGGGGGGTAACACCTCCTCCCCCATGACCAAAGATGGAACCTCCGAACTGGACCGAGATGTCGGTATGCACAACCACTCTGTCTTGGCTGGGTTGAGTCAAAGCATGTTCCTGTCCATCCAGATCTGCACCGCTTCCAAACAGCGGAACATCACAGAGAGAGCATCACTGATGTGGTCCGGGGTGGAGATGTATAACTGCGTATCATCAGCGTACTGATGATAGCTCACCCCGAAACCACGGATGATCTCACCCAGCGGCTTCATATAAATGTTGAACAAGAGGGGCGAGAGGACCGACCCCTGGGGTACCCCACAAGTGAGAGACCTCGAGTCACCTCTTCCCCTGCCAACACTGTTTGCGAATGTCCCGAGAGGTAGGAGAAGAACCACTGTAAACCAGTGCCTCTCACTCCCAGCCCCCCGAGACGCCGCAACAGGATACCATGGTCGATGGTATCAAAAGCCGCTGAGAGGTCTAACAGGACCAGGAGAGAGGAAAAACCCCTGTCCCAAGCCCTAGAGAGATCATCAATCAGCGTGACCAATGCTGTCTCCATGCTGTACCTGGGTCGGAAGCCCGATTGGTACGGATCCAGGTAGTCCGCTTCCTCCAGGAAAAGTGGCAATTGCTGCGCCACCACACTCTCAACAACCTTTGCTAAAAAGCGAAGGTTGGAGACAGGACGAAAGTTGTTCAACACGGCTGGGTCCAGGGCAGGCTTCTTCAGAAGGGGCCTCACCACCGCCTCTTTCAAGGCGGCAGGGAACAGCCCCTCCCTTAA
The DNA here is from genome assembly GCA_009733165.1 of Naja naja. NCBI lineage: Eukaryota > Metazoa > Chordata > Lepidosauria > Squamata > Elapidae > Naja > Naja naja. Next base: position 23,674,107 of record CM019153.1, on the reverse strand, counting down.
CGAAGCGTTGACCACTGCCCGGAGCCAGCCGCACGTGACTTCCCTGGAGGCATAAACCAACCAGGAAGGGCATGGGTCCAGTAAACGTGGTGGAACTCAGCCGCTGCATGATCCTCTCCACTTCATCCTCAGAAACAGGATCGAACTCAGTCCAGATTACATTAGCCAGACGGCTTGCCTCCCCTTCCTCAGACCACTGCAAGTCCGAGCACAACCCTTCCCGGATCCGAGTAATTTTATCCTGCAGATACAGACCAAATTCCTCAGCTCTGCCCCGCAGAGGGTCCGCCACCTCCCCCAACTGTAAGAGGGAGCGGGCAACCCCAAACAGGGTGGCTGGGCGGTTATCTGCGGATGCTATGAGGGCAGAGAAGTAAGATCTCCTCGCCGCCCCCACAGCTACCAGGTAAGTCCTAATATGGGCTCTCAACTGGGCTCGGTCAGATCCGGAGCGGGTCGCCCTCCACCTACTCTCTAGTCCCCTTCTATGACACTTCATCTCCCGGAGCTCCTCGGTGTACCAGGGGGCTGACTGGGATCTGCACCGAGTAAGGGGACGCATGGGGACAACCCTGTCAAGAGCCCCCGCGGCCAACCGTTGCCAGGTAGCCGCAAGGACCTCGGCAGGGCTGTGGGTGAGGGATGCAGGAAAAAACCCCAGTTCTTTCTGGAACCTCTCAGGGTCCATTAGGCGCCTGGGGCGGAACCATCTAATGTGGTATGAATACAAGTCAGTAGGAAATATTATTTGAGGAGGAAGAAATATCTTACCTTGAGCATGTTAGGTAAAAGGCAAATATAGACATGCAATGTACACAGACTATATTAATTCCAGTTTAAGAAAAAACCACTGGTAAGAGCCCATCAGAGGTTGAAACACCTGCCACAATGTTCTAAGTTCAGCTTTGGAGGAATCATTCTTTAAGACCTCTAATTTCAGCTAGTAGTTGTGTTTATCTCACAAGAAAGTTCTGGATAATTATTTTGTAAATTAATAAAATTTTGAACACAAGAATTACTTTGTTACTCTGACTCCCTATTCTCCTGTGAAATATATTTCATCATGTTTCATCTTATTTCTCGGTTTGCATCCATCAAACATCAACTGTAGCTTTTCCTAATAAGATAATTCTTTTCCTAATCTGCATTTATAACATTTTTAAAGGATTTTACAAAATGAAAATATGCTGAGCTCAGCACAAAACGGACAAGATTTCTTTACTGATAAACTATTATTTCAAGAGAGCACAAATCTATAGCAATATACTCTGAAGGTCTCCTCATTGTAGAAGCCAATTTCTTCATGGAAAACAATGTTTTTACTCATTTAAAGCAAATTGTCGTAATGTATTTTGGTGTTGTGTTTTGTTTTTTGGTCAGGATAATAAAAAGATGAAGAAATCGCTGGAAGAAGAGCAAAGAGCTCGTAAGGAACTTGAAAAGCTTGTCCGGAAAGTTCTAAAGAGTATGAACGATCCTTCTTGGGATGAAACCAATTTATAAAATATATATATATATATGTATGTATGTATGTATGTATATGTATATATATTTCTTTCTGTTGAAAGACCAGTTGTCGAATCTAACTGTGGAAGTCTTCTGATATTTAGTCAGTGTTGCATATCGAGCACTACCAATCAGGATTAAACGATTGAATTATGTTTCTCTCTATAATAAAATTCAGTCCATTTATGAAGCTGTCTTTACTTAAGTATAGATAGCGTGGATCCTGAACTTGACCTATCTTTACTTATTTCCATTTAAACTGTCTCATTTTGCAGAAAGTGCAACAGTTGGCTAAGAAATCCATCTCCCTCTTGTAAATACTTGTAATTTTGAATTTGTATGTGATCAGTGTATCAGGACTGATATAGTATTCTGTTGTGTTCCTGTAATGATTTCAGCTAAGCAGCAAACATAGCAGTGGCTGATGATACGCTCCTAACATTTACTGAAAATTATATTCTGTTAGATGAATTGTTTTGAATTTTTCATTCTCAGGCATCAGATAGGAAACGTTTTTGGTAATTCCCAGCATATTTCCCAGTATTCAGCCTATTTTAATAATTTAATTAAATTTATTTATGTCTGTTTAAACCTTCAGACACCATTTTAACATAAATTTTAAAACTACCGACTGTCAATGCAGTAAACTGTCAATTGGCATCATTTCATATTAAAGGTAAATATTTTAAGTATCAAGACTTACATGTTTCTTTTTGGCATGTTAAAATGCAGAATAGTCAAGTTAAGGTAAATGTGCTTGCTCTTATTTTTAATGGCTAGTTCTTAGGTAATTTGTGTAGTTGTGCATATATTAAACAACTGGCAAATGTTTTAATGAATCACTCGGTACTGTTGTCATAAGAGAAGTACAAGTCCACGATGTGTTTGTTTTGTGAAATAAATGTATTATTTATTTATTATTTTTGCATGAACATAGCAAGTTTTAGGTTAACATGTCTGTAGTGCTCTAGAGTCAAATTTTATTTTACTGTACAAACAATCTTTTTTTCCTTCTACGATCTAAACAAAATAATAGTCCTCTGACCTCCGTTCTATTTATATATAAAAGAACACACTAAAAACGGCGTTCTGAAAAGCAATCACCTGTGGTGCTGTAACTTTATGTTGGTTGTTTGAAATGTATGTAGATATGGGAAAGTACATATGGATTCTTTTAAATTACATTTTGCTCATGTAATACATTTTTCAATGTTCCAAACTAGTTTGCACCTAATTTTTCAAGGTATTTGGTATTTGAAGTCAATTAATGAAAACCTAAATCTAGCTATAGTATTTCAAGAATAACCTTCTGCTGAATTTAGACAAGTATATACTAAGAATAATGCACAAACTGTATGTGTGCTAAAACCAGCTTTTTTGTTTTCATTTTCTTCTGCTTCTTGGATAGTATAAAACTCTTTATGTTCTGCTTAGAGGTGTGATGGCCCTGAAAAAAAATAGGGGAATAAATCAGTTCTTTTTCAATAAATCTAGTCTCTCACTATTGGATTTCACATTGTGTGGATAGAAGCATGTTCTCTTTTCCTGCCAGTCTTTTTTACATTTTTATTTTTTTACATTCCACATCCTTAGCTCAGAAAATTCTGTTGTCTTCAGCTACTAATCTGGAATAGGGAAAACCTTCAAACTTCAGCTAATGACCAAGAGTCAGAGAAACCATCATATTTATATCATAATATTGATTTTAAATTGCTTCATGTAATGGGTATGGGGTGGGGTGAGAATTCAGCATGGCCATACTATTAGAAGGGCACTTCTGTGTTTGTCATAATTTATAATAGTCTAATTTTTTTATTCAGCAAAATACTAAAGCATGCTCCTCCATTCATGAAGCAATAAGATTTGAGCTGTGTATTATTTCTCAGTGATGGCAACTTGAAATATCTACTGAAAATTGTCAAGGCATCTGTCATAGCAGAGGGCATAGGAGGATTCTTATTTTATAAAATTGCTTTACTCAACCTTAATTTTAGAAATAAAATTAAGGTGAATGTTATAGTTCTATAGGAACAGTCCAATATCCTTCAAAGATGGGATTGGAGGCTATGGAAATAGCTGACCCGATTAATGAGATAAACAAAATCGGCAAACTAAAGGAAAACCACTTAATCATCAAATTCCCCTCTTCAATTTGTTTCATACAAATTGTATCAATTTTTTTCCTTTTTGATGCTGCTGCTGTGCAGCATGAGAAATCAGTTTGAATAACAATTACAGATAGTCCTTGACTTACGATTGCAATTGGAATTGGAATTTTGGTCACTAAGCAGTGTGTTCATTAAGCAAGTCATGTGACTGAATCTGATTTTACAACCATTTCTACCAAGGTTGTAATGATTGTTAAGTGAATCTTGCAGCCATTAAGTGAATCCAGCTTCCACAATTGACTTTCCTTGTTGGAAGCCAGCTAGGAAGATTGTAAAATGTAGTCACCTGACTGCAAGACACTCTATCCATTGAAAATGCAAGCTGGTTGTTCAGCATTGTTATCATGTGACCATAGGGATGATTCAAAGGTTGTACCTTCGAGAATGCATCATAAGTCACTTTTCCCAATACCTTCATAATTTCAAACCATCTTTAAATAAATGGTCATGTTGAGTACTACCTGTGATTGTGTTAAAGTTCTTTGCTCTGTCTTGAATAAATACAAAATCAGTCCCCAATTGCTTCAAGGCACCTATATGCGGCATCTGTACTAAGCAGACTTATGAGAGTTAAGTCCCATTTCTAAATTCATGATTTTTTATGGTCTTGTATTAATATTCATTGTTTATACCCCTATTAATTATGTCTGGATGACATAAGGTAACAGAAATAAAAGGATTAGCTTTAGATGCTCAGAAATTTTGGCTAAGCTTCAATTGATGTGATTATGATAATGATGACAACATTGAAGATGCAAGACAAAAAGACAAATATGGAGCAAAAATTATAATAATTGACCTATGCATATAAAATCTTGAGGTAAAAGATGTTCTTTATCTGTGTTAAGTATTAGTGTCCAAAATGACATCTATAGAGGACAAACTAATCTGTTTGGAGGGGGTGAATTGTCCTTCATTGTACAGGTGCAACTGGTCACTTAACGGCCATTGAAGTTATAACACCCATCCCAAAACTACCGACGCTGTTTTGAAATTATAACCACTGCAGCACTCGGATGCATGTTCACCCTTATGACCAACCACAGGGATACTGCAGCAACCCCCATCCCCCCATCAGCCTTTGGCCTGCTCCCAACTTGGCAATCCAGGTCATCCAGCACTCAAGGTAGCCTAAAATTGGACAGCAGAAGCTACTGATGCCTTGGAGGACTGTTGCAGCCTGTAGGCTGAGACCTACTTTCCATTAAAACACCCAAGGGATTTGAAGGACTCAGCATGCTCCTCAGCCAGTTCCAGGGCCCAACAGCATCCAACTTATCTTTCTGGTTTTTGCAGAAGCATACAGCCGATTCAATGCTAGGCTCACTTTTCTTACAGAGGCTTCCTGCTTAAGGCAACCTCATGTTATTCTGCAAGCAGGTAGTATTCTCGTGAGTCTGTGGTTGGCTCTGTTTTTTAAAGAGTCTCCCTTACTAAAACACAGGCTCATAAGAATACTGCTGTCTGGTTTTAGGCTGCCTTGGGTGGCTGGGTTGGCAGCAGGCCAAGGCCTGGAGGGACCCCAAGAGGCAGGGAGTGGAACACCAGATGCCTCCGGGAAAGGGAGGCCTAGGGTAGGTGGGGGCCTGACCCTGCACTAGGCCTCTCAGGGCTTCTCTTACCCATGACAAGGTACCTGCTACTTTGCTTAACAACTCAAATGTTTATTTAACAGCCATAACAGAAGGGGGTGGTTACTAACAGTGGGATTCAAAAATTTTTACTACCGTTTCAGTGGACGTGGTTTGATGGGCGTGACAGGGGAAGGATACTGTAAAATCTGCATTTCCACCTCACTCCTGGGGGAAGGTTACTGCAAAATCCCATTCCCTCCCCACCCCACTAACCTGCTTTCCAGTTCCGTTCTCCTGTGCAGGGCAACAAAAGAAGACCCAGCCAATCAGCTGGGACTCAGGAGGCAGAGAATAGATGGGGGTGGGTCAGAGGTGGTATTTGCTGGTTCTCCAAACTCAAAATTTCTGCAACCAGTTCTCCAGAACTGGTCAGAACCTGCTGAATACCACCTCTTAAGTGAGGGCATCTCACTTAATGGCTGTCAAGTCATGTGACCCTAATATGTAGGCTCCATTACGGTTCTATTTTGAGGACTACCTGTAGTGTTTTTAGAAGTTCTTTATTAATTTTTGGCCAAAGCATTTTCTTACACTGTTAAGTACCATTGATCCAACAATGCAGTAAAAAATATCATAGCTAAGGAATAACCCAGAATCACATGGTAGATCCGTTTATCTATATTAGAAAATACACATGATAAGTGAATTTCAGGATTAATTATGAAACTTATTTGTTTTGCCAAGTTCCTTCAAAAATCTTTTAACCAAATTACTGATTAACAAGTTCATATTAAGACTATCCAGGTCATATTCATAATGTATTTTTTTAACAGATTATATTAACATCCTATATTAAAATTTTATAGTCAATTCTTAATAGCTTCTTGAAACAGATATGAAAGGAATGCTGTGCTACAGAAAATTCTAATGATATCCATGAAGTTTAGTACCCAGATTTCTTCCCAAAGTTTTTCAAGATTTATAATAAGCAAAATAGGTTCTCTTGAAAAAAGATTTTTATAACATTGATGAGATACTTTACTATTAAATGAGACATATGCACTATTATTCAATGTTAATTATGTTGATATGTGCAGTATGTAAATTTTATAAGGGATCATTGAATTTCACTCATTTGAAACCAGATTGGGATTTGTATCCATTCCTTTTACAAAATATACTTAAAAGTTACAGAAAAGTCTGAACAGTTAAATTTCTAATTCTATAAAATGCTCTATTATACTTCCTATACTGGATAGAACTATCCTCATGCTTAATAGATAAACTTTCAGTGTATTGAAAGTTCAACTGCTATCTTTGCTTTCAGAAATTAAGACATCAATAAATGCTATACCAACTGTATATTTAAGACTCTCAGAAAGTTGAAAACAAGTTGACCTAACTACTGTTTTTTCTAACTCCTGGACTTTTCTATTTTTGTCCTTTGAACAAAGCCTCTCTTATCACTGATGCTGTGTAGACAGGGCTGAGCAAGAAAGAAAATAGAAACCTTATGCTCCAACAATCTTAACAATCATAAAGTTATTAGATCCATATAAAGCAGTTTAAGTTTTAACAGATTGCACAGGGCTAGTGTTCATGTACCACAAAATTTTGTCTAAGATTCTTGTTCTTGGTCTCACTGGTGTGCAAAATATTTCAAGCTCAACTTAACTCAAATTCTATTGCTAATTTGACAATGTCAACAATATTTTGAGTGATGTCCTGGATCAATACTTGAGCAATGAAGTAGTCTGAAGGACAACTAGCTTCTGTCAAAACATGTGAAGGTTGAAGTGGGCAAGATTGGAATCAGTGATTTCCAAGCCAGAGGTGGTTACTGCTATTTAAATGTAGAATGTCATTTGATTTCAAAATCTCCAAGCATGGTGCTAAGTACCTGTTAACTTGGCAAAGTAGAAGGAAGAAGTCTAAACTGCTTGAGAGGATAAAAGTCTTTATGTCTTTGCACTTGCAGTGGGACTGTGGTATGTGGCTTCATTCTTGTCTGCAGTTATGATTATTTCTACCCACGCTCTGCCAACCTGGGAGCTGAGCTAAATTGTGAAGCATCAAAACACTGGTGATTTACTGCCAAGCCCATATTGGGAAGCTGGACAAAACAAGCACAGTTTTGTCTCGGCTCTCCAATTGAGTGGTGTTTAATCTTGTTTGAGAGGGATACTTTGTGATCCCTGGAAGAACATACGTTTGTGGATGTTTTTAGATCTATTATCATCACTTGAAGCATAGGCAGTCTTAGGGACTAGGAGACTCTTACATTAAATCATAGTTATATATTCTAGATATATACTTATCTTTGGCAATTTCAGAGTTTCCCAATGATATGGAGTTGGTAATCACATTTTGAAAGAGCCATTTGAGGAGAAAGAAAGTTAAAATAGAAAAAAAGACCTGAACAAGATATGCCTGAATTCCAACAGACAAAAATATAAATTGGAAATCAAAATTTTCTGCTACTGCAGTTGTGTTGGGAATGCCAAAGTACTTCCAGATTGAAAGGATTAGCCGGTGACAGGGGGCACCCGGTTACCCAGTTTCTTTAAGCTGCCCAACAAAGTGGTACCATCTATCTACTTGCGGTTATCCACTTTTGAACTACTGGGTTGAGTAATGGGAGCTCACCCCTATCCCATGGCAGCAACTGGGTCTTCAATGCAAGCCTGCTGATTGTTGACCCAATATCCTAACCCCATGAGCCACCATGGTCCTTAATTTTCTGTTTAACACACATTCTCCCAAAGTTCACAAGGAATTTATGCTCCAAATTACATGGTATTCAGCCAAAAGACCCACAAAAGAATACTTCTTGCACAAGACAAAGTGATAATGATGCTTAATGGCATATACAGCATGACAGCCAAAATCTTTCTAACACTTCTTATTGTCTCAGATATGCTACACATCTCTTAACTTACACTTTTTCTAAATAGTTGGCTACACTCCTTAAAAAAAGTGATTTAGGGCCTCTGTAGTACCATCCAGAAACATTTTTAAATATGAAAAATGTGCTGGAGTACAGCATTTAGGCATCAGTTAGCTTGCTGATTACATGTTTTCATTTTAGAAAATAAAATGTTAAAAAGAGATAATGGAACTTTTGGTTTTCATAAGAAATATGCCATCGTGAAAGCATTGGGAATTGTTAGTTTACTAGTTTCAAGGTGCTAGTAATAACTTATAAAGCCCTAAATGTCTTGAGTCCAGGGTACTTGCGGGAGCGCCTCCTGCCAGCATCACACTCAGATAGCCCCGTGCACTCCCACAGGAGGGGCCTCCTTGGGATACCATCAGTTAGGCATTGTCGGCTGGCGGTCCCCAGGGCTAGGGCCTTTTTGGTGGGAGCGCCCGCCCTATGGAATCAGCTCCCCGTGGATCTCCGTTTGGTCCCTGATCTCCGCTCCTTCCGCCGAGACCTGAAGACCTGGCTGTTTCAACAGGCCGGTCTGGATTGACCTGGGGGTGGGTTATTTTAATTGTTTTAATTTTTAACTGATTACTAAACTTGTATTTGTTTAATTTATTTTTATTGTAATTGTATGTTTTTTTAATGTTCGCCGCCCTGAGTCCTTAGGGAGAAGGGCGGCATACAAGTCTAATAAATTATTATTATTATTTATATCTGTACTGTTACATACGAGTTTATTTGACTCACCCTGTTGATAGTCCTACTCATTTCCTTAGTTGTCTGTCAGCTGATGCACTCAGAGGAGCCTTCTTTGCAGCACATTTCATTCTACATCTTTCTTAGAGTAAACCAGACCCTCTTTCCTTTCTGTTTTCCATTTTTTCCCTTGCATCTGTCTTCTCAATAATCAGTTCCCTTGGTAACCAGTTTAATGACAACAGAAAACAGAACTGTGATGTCACAGTTACATTTTCTGTCCCTCACCATAGTAGGAGAGGGACTAAGTAGACTGAGTTGATGAGCCAATTGTATGGCTATACTCTTTAGACTGACTTACTATTTGTAAATGGAAATACTGATTTTGCCAAGTCTTTCTGAAAGTAAGCTACTGGCCATTCCACGCCCTCGCCCCATCTCTCTTTATTCATAGCTACATTAGGTTTTTTTTATAGATTGATCTCAATAACCTCATTAATGAAATGCATAGAAAAACAGGACCAGAATCAACTGTTTATTTTTCTAGTACCTTGCCTACTGTGGCTTCCTTCAGGTGCATGCAAATTGTCCTTTAAGTTCAACAGTGCAACACAGTCACCAATAAGGGTTCTTCAGCTGGAAAAAAGAAGTAACTTTATTCGCTATGGTTTTTCAGGTAAGTTTGGAACTGATGACTGTTGGTACTGTGGTAGCTGAATGCTTATTATGATGTTTTATAGTAGCAACTTGAACAATAATATATACCAAAGCTCATGTATTCAATAGCAGGATGGGGTAAAGTGTTACAAAAAGATGCTTTGCAAAAGATGTTGAGACAAACATAGCACTATCCTTAAAGGGTTCAAACAGCTGCAGTTTTGCAAGACTTGTGTGTATCTTGTATTTTTCTGGTATTATCAATTTGCTTTTAATATTGTTTGCTCCCTAGAGTTACTGTAGAGTCAGGTGACCTTGCAAATTCAATAAATAAAGCAAAAATAAAAGCAGCCTTGCCAGCCTTGCAAAGGAAAGTATATTAGTGCTTTTTTATATTAACACACCCTCTCTCTATGAAGAAATATGAAAATAGTATTTAATTGGTTTGTGTGTATAAAATAGCATAAAATAGTGTGCAAGAACACTTATAAATGCCATGCTGCCTTGCAATAAATCAAAGCTGTAGCCAAACCTATTTACTTTATTTCTTTTATATACAAAATAAGCACCACAAGTGGTTAGAATGCAGTACTGCAGGCTACTTCTGCTGATCAACAGCTGCCAGCAGTCTGGAAGTTCGGGTGTCACAGGCTCAAGGTTGACTCAGCCTTCCATCCTTCCAAGGTCGGTAAAATGAGGACCCAGATTGTTGGGGGCAATAGGATGACTCTGTAAACTGCTTAGAGACGGCTGTAAAGCACTGTGAAGCAGTATATAAGTCTAAGTGCTATTGCTATTGCTATAAGAACTAAGCTAATCTGGGTTTAACAAGGATATATCACTTACATTATTTCACTTTCATTATGTGTCAAATGTTATGTTCTCCCCCTATTAGTAATGACTTAGCCCAGCTTACCCCTATTAGTAATGGCTCTTATCCCACTTGGTATCCCGTTATTAACACCAGACCCTTAAATAATTAGTCCATTTTTGTAGTTCAAAAACTCTAAATGTGATTGTTCTTCATGTATATGGAGTGTGTTTGATTGATCTTTAATTTAGATCCAAAAATAAAACAAAAACTTTTTTAAAGTAATCGTATGACAGAAACTTGACGGTACATAGAGATATATTGTTAAAATTTATTTTGTTAATATGTTTAGAAAGCTAAGATGAATAAATGAAGAGCTAATTGCTTTATATTTTAATTTTTCTTTGAGATTCTGGGTTTGAGTACCTTTTACATAAATGCCAGCATGGATGGTCTGTCTAGATTGAGACTGACACTAGCATAATGACTAGAGCAATAGTAACATTTTCTTCCTAGTGCTATGCTATTTTGCATAATATGTCAAAGAATATGGGTAATCATGTACCAATTTACTCTCTGCTAGTCTCATCTGCAAGTATTTTAATGAAAAGCACTTGATAAGAATTTCTTTGCCTTTCTTACCTATAGAAATTTGGCAAGGTTACCTTTGATAACAATCTTTCTGCCTTCATTGACTAGGTTATGTTTATCTGTAATTTGTAATTTAAAATATAGAGTGATAGCCTTTTGTTCATATACAGATCGTTGAATCTTCTTAGGAACCTGAACCTGTTTTGATGAAACAGTATTTCATGTATATGATTGGTTTGTTTTAGATTGCTCTCATGTTTCAGGCATTCATTTGGACTTTGTTGTTTACTCTTACATTAAACAAAAACAAAGAATTAAGAATTTCTTTAAAATTAAGTCTTGGATTGCTACTAGGTACAACAAATTTGCCTTATTTAGTATATCTCACTGAAAAGAAGCATTTGCTTTCACCACTACAGCTCATTACTTGAAGACTCTTCTTTTTCCTTCATCCAGAGTTGGAGGGAAAAACTATTCAGCTAAAGCTAAAGAAAGATGAAAAGACAAAGCTGACAAAGCTGGAGTGCCTTCCACCACTGTATTTTGATTAATTGTTAAGTGAAATTAACAATTATATATTGTTATGGTTTAACAACCATAACACACTCACACCTTGCACACCACTATAGTTTATTGAGGCTTTCCAAGCCCCTAATATTATTCTCCAGGGCTCATCTCATTAAACAAACACAAATCCCAATGAATCCAAGTCCTGAGCAACCTCAAGTCTGAGGGCAAAGAATAAGTCTGTAAGACAACACTCCTGGTCCGAAACCCAGTTACAAGCTTACAGTCCGAGCACAATACATGAAACCAAAGTCCAAGTCCAAAATCCAAGATGCAAAGTCCGAAGTCCAGTCACAGGCTCAAGGCACAGTTCTGGAAGCAGAAGCCAGAAAGGCAGAACACAAGAACAACAGGAAACAGACCAGTTGTTTCCAGTGTCACTTTGCTCCATGTGCCAGCTGGTGTAAGCCCTTTAGGAGGAGCAAGGCTGCCTCTGCTAGTAGCCTCGCTAACCTCTGTTGCAAGGTGGGACACATTCCAATCTGAAACCTTTATCTTTTCACCTTCCTCTAGCTCCCCCACATTCAGCCCTCATGCTCTGGGATCTGGAGATGGAGGCAATTCTTCCTCCTCCCCACTGACCAGCTGCAGCTGTGTTCCTCGCTACCCTGCACTCCTCCTATTGGGTGCCTGAGCTCTCCAGCTGCAGCTGCATCTCCCCTTTTTCTTCAGCCTGGTGCTCAACTGGTTGTTTTCTGATGGCCTCTGAGGTTCCTGGCCTCTCCCCTTCCCATGGTCCATTCACTCCCTGCTCGGAGACCTTGGTGTCTTCCTGACTCATCCCCACGCCCTCCTCTAAAGTCCCTAGGGTTGGCTCTTCCTCATTGTCTGAGCTGGCTTCAAGGAAAGCCACCACATTTGTTAAGCGAATCTGGATTCCCTATTAACTTTGCTTGTCAGAAGATCACAAAAGGTAATCACATGCCCCACCCCTTCCGGATACTGAGACCATCATAAATATATACCAGTTTCCAAGCTTCTGGATTTTGATCACATGACCAAGAGGATGCTGCAGTGATTGTAAAAGTGAAAAATGGCCATTAACTTTGAATGGTCACTAAATAAATTGTTGTAGGTCAAGGGCTATCTGTATATCAATGAAAGGTTTGCATCTGCTTTTGGTAATTTATAGTTGTAAATGCAAGTTATTTCCTAGTAACATTTTCTTTACTTCTAACATATTGGGTATATATTCTATAAAATTGCTATGATCTTGGTGGTTTATGAATAATGATTTCAGAATATTTTTCCATCATTTTTTAACATTGATGCCCTTTGAGTAGTTAGGATCTATGGACTAAATTCTTCAGATATTACAAACTGCTGAGGAGCGCTCTCTTGTGGTAATTACCTAAAAATCTGAATTACCATAAATAAGTTGAAGCTCTGAAAATAGGAAGAGCACACAAATTCTTACAAGTTTTTACAATAAGGAGTAATGTATCTTCCTCTTATGAGTTCTGGCCTTAAATTTTGTTATTTATTTATTCGACTTGTATGTTGCCCTACTCCCTAAGGACTCATGGGTACATAAAATATTTTAAAGCAGATACGACGTGAAATTTAAATTCTGTGTCTATTCCTCTCATGAATGACTGTTAACCGGGCCTACTGATCCAGAAAGGGGCCCAGTTGGTGCACAAAATTAAATTGTGCAAAGCTCATCCCCCAGCCACACCAGCTCTCTGTTCCTCAAGCAGGAGGTGTGAGTCCAGGAGGAGTCTGGGTGGGACAGTGGATTATTGAACATGGGTAGCCTAAATTCAAACCTACCTTTAGCCATGGAATCACATGGTATGATTTGGCCTCATACACTTGGCTCTCAGTTCAGTGTTCCTGCTTCTTGTGCTCTCTTGATAGCATATAACTTAGTTATGGTAAAAAGTCAGAGAAGGTAGTGATATTTATGCTGTCTTGAATTCCTGGGCAAAATGTGGAATATTCTACATTTAGACAATCAGTAAACACTTGCACCACAGTTGTCTCATGAAATGCATATATCAATGGCTTTCCACTTAATCTCTACTGCTTCTCCTTCAATAATTCTATGAGGATCCTAATGTGTTAATGTTTACTGAGAGTTCATAGGTTTTATGGTAACTGAATATAATTCATAATAAAATGACATTTATAATTGGCTTGATAGATCTCATGCTTTCAATTTATTGTGAAATTTATATATACATTATACAACTTTGGGTTTTTTTTGAAGTATGTGAACTTCCTTTTTATGAAGTGTGTCAGACAAATGTATCAAGGATTGAGTGCACAGAGCTAGGATGCTGTTACCACAAAGAGACATGCTATAAGAAAGCTGTACCAAGTAAGTGTCACAGTAGTTCAACAATATTTGATAAAAAGTACAGTGATATCATGACACTATGCAAAAGACAACAAATATTTGTTTTATTTCCATGTTACATGATGTACATGGCATCACTTGTCTCTCTATAGACACCCTTGCAACCTCTTAGTATGGTTGCTAATTTTTCAAATGAATCTAATGCTATTGTTTGTTTCAAGTAGAAAACAGATGTGACATTAAGGGGAACAAAGGTAGACTTTCATCAGAAAGGAAGAAGACACTTGAATTGTACAATATAAACATATATTAAAGCCACTTTGGTCTAGTGGTTGAGGCACCAGGCTAAATTTTGGAAATGTAGGAGTTCTTCTGCCACGACAAAAGCCAAGCCTGGATGGCCTTGGGCAGTCACTTTCTCCTAACTTCAATTCACCTCACAAAGTAGTTGCTGTGGGGAAAACAGGAAGAGGAAGGTGTTGTTGGATATGTTCCCCACCTTGACTTATTTGTAAAAGTAATTAAGATGGGGTATAAATAAAAAAGGAATTATTTTAAAGTATCCTTTAAATTTAAAACAACTGATATATTTTTATACTGTACAACAGCTACAACTTTTGAATGACTACAAACATTGGTCCTAAACACCATTGATACAGGGCATATATTAACACGTGTAGTGAATAAAGGCCATTTTAATGAGATATACAACAGATGCCAGAGTTATGTAGAACTTAAAACTGAGGAAAATTATTCTGAGTTGGTATTCATAATTCTCTCTCAGAACAAGTCACTTTTAGATATCTGAGTTATTTATCTTGTTATAAAATTAAAAAGACATAAAATATGCAACACAAAGCTAGAAAAGGTAAACAATGGATATATCAATCTTCATCTCTCCTCCCTCTTTCCTCTTGCTTTCAAAATGCACCTTGCTCTTCTCTCTGAGAAACCAGTGTTGCCTCAAAGCAAGTGGATGTTAAAACATTTTACTTTTCTGGAAAATTACTAGTGAGCAGGCAAACAACCATCATAGACTTTTGCAAATGAGAGCAAAACTTCATAAACACCCTGCATCACAATCTCCAGATATGTCAATGCCTTAGATCTTTCACATTGGGAAGGAAGGCATGAAGGAGAGTTTTACTTAAAAGTAGATAACCTTCTCTTTCGGAGCTCTTTGTTTGCCAGGCACAGAGTTAGAAAAAAGGCTCAGTCTAGTCAAGCCCATTTTTACTTGGGCTGGGGCGAAGGATATAATGGGTGGGCCAGCAATTCTTGGTTATAATTTTTACAATTAGATTTTGTTTATACTTTATGAAGGCAGCTTTGGTGAGCGTCCTACTGCATTTCTCTTCTTTTTTGCTTTGTAAGCATTGGATGAACAGAATGCTGTATCTGATTCATGATAGAGATTCTTCAGTTTCATATAAGCAAACAGCCATTTAAGCCAACATGGTTCTGAATTATTTATTAGCCAGAACTGAAAGGGTACAGAATATAACATTCTAAAGAACTTGTACATTTACTTGCTGCCCAAAAATAAGAGTTCTCTGGATAATATTTGAAATAAAAATATGCGGCACTATTTATTGATTTAAGGAATTAATTACTATGTTATTAAGGTAGCACCTCCATTTTCTCTAAACTCCCCAGAGTCTCTCAAAATGACTTAGAAATGCTGTAGAACAAATATATTATTATTCTTGAGTCTGGCAGATTAAAAGGCTGTGAACTTAATATAAAGATCCATAATCAGCAGTTCAGGTGAGGCCAAGGAGTGGACAAGTCAGGTGGCTTTATAAACTACCTAAGAAGCACTCACACTTGATACCTTGGCTGTATTGCAATTTAATGAGAGAAATTTGTAGAATACTTTTAAAGCAAATGAAAATGGGCTTTTCCAAACAGAATTAAATCTACACAGCTTCTGTCTTAGCTGTGTCCTGGGAAAGTCCTCTGTCACTATATAGGAGACCAGAATAATCTTATGATGGTTTGCAGAAATATTTGAGATGAGTTGTGATTCCTTATTTCAAGAGCCAATGAGAAAGAGGGGAGGGGACCATCCCATCTCCAAGTTTGTTTCTTGGAGTCCAGGGTTGGAGGAGCCTCTGGAATGTCTGGGTTTAGGAATGAAATAAAATAACCTTATTCTAATTAGCCTTCATTTTTAGGAGGACTTTCTCTTAAAAAGTGAGCCTTTGTTTCAATATTGGTAGAACCCAGGTTCTATGATCTGGAATGGTATAATGCAAAATGTTGAAAACTGCTGATCTAGCGTGTGTATTTGTATGTCATTCACAATCATGCGAGGAAAACTGGGTAAAAAAGGAATTAGCCATTCAGAAGATCTGAATACCTGCCGGCAAAATTAGGAATATTATTCTCCCTTATGCTTGTCTGGTTTTAAATTGGTACACTACATCCTCCTTCAAATAGAGGGTGTCTTAAAACACAACTTTTTGTAATGCATAGACTGACATGCAGGTCTGCTGGTTTCTTTTTCAAAGAGTCATCTTCCACTCTTTTCAAATCAGTAAATAAAGGAAAGTATATTACAATTGAGTGAAATATTCTGGCTTTTTAAAACCATCCCCCAGGTTGTCATGTCCATCCTTAGTTGTGGAATGATGGATGATACTTTGCAAATTATGTACTTGGGTTATGTACTTGGGTTAGACATTGACATGCAAGAACTTAATCATGGCATTTGTGTGATGACATCACCATTCACAGGCCATTATTTTAGCATTATTATTTTGATGCAAGTAGTGCTACAGTCATTAAAAGCTGCTGATATTTTAGAAATAAGTGTTTGTATTAAATCTACTTATAATAAATTTTTAAATATATATTTTTATCTTGTTTGAGGGTTGAAGAAATTTTTATTTTTTTCTACTTTTTTAGGCTATATGAAAGCATTTGTTGCCTTAATAGTTATTATACTGGCAGTGTTCACTTTATTTATGCTGAAAAGGTAAGCTGATGATTTAAGTAGGCTTGATTGCTCAGAAGTTGACCTTCCATGGATTGCTGGCAGTATTCCAGGGGGAAAATTCAAGAAAATATTCTTAAGGGTATAGTGCAGAGGGGGAAAGTATTTTTTACTCTTGTTTATATGTGCATATGTACATTGATGGATTTTGATGGATGTAATTTTTATAGAGGGATGTTTTAAAATATTACAAGAGGTGAGTCTAGTAATATACATTTATATTAAATTTCTATTGCATTATTTTACTGAAACGCTTTATTTAAGCATAAATGCTTGATTCCTGTAATGCACCAAACTAGGGACTAAGGCTGCACATAAAAGAGTTGAAAGCCACAAAGAGCAAGATAATGATGTAAAGTGCACAAGGCCTGTCATGTAAATTGGTTGGGCTAGGGGTTGTTGTTGTTTTTTTCCTAATCAAACAAGAGTGATGGAGATGTTACTTTATAAAATTAACTATTTACTAATTAGTTAATATTAACTATTTACTAATTATTTAATTATTAACTAAACTCTAAAATAATTTTAGAGTTTACACAAGCACAGAACAGTACCCCCAATTCAAATGCAAAAAAGTACTGGACCAGAACACATAGGTAGCCCCTGTGCAACTTAAGCCAATGTGTCTTTTCCTGGGATTGTGTTGCAGTTGCCACACAATGCTAGGAAGAGATGCAGTTATTTCAAGGAGAGATATTATTTGAGTGTCCATATATATATCTCACAAAAACATTTTTGCCTTTAGGTCCAAAGCAATGTACAGGTAGTCCTTATGACCACAGTTGAGCTCAAACCTTCCACTGTTAAGCAGGTAGTTGTTAAGTGAATTTGGTCCCATTTTACAACCATCTCACCTCAATTGTTAAGTGAATCATCACAGTAGTTAATAACATGGTAGTTAAGTGAATCTGGTTTCCCCATTGATTTTGCTTGTCAAAAGGTCACAACAGGTGATCACATGACCATCATAAATACATGCCAATTGCTAAGTTTTCAGCGTTGTTGTAACTTTGAACAAATGGTTGTAAGTCAAGAACTATCTGTGCAGTCCCAATTTATATTAGAGTTTCCATGTGTTACATGTCTCAGAATAGTGGGAAATCATGTCACCAACTGTTGGTGATCACATTTAAAGAAGATTGTACAGCTCAGAAAAACATTGTTTTGAAGACCACATGCAACTAAGGCCACCCAAGCACATCATATAGCTTGATGGATCTTGTTTAAAGTAATGTGCAAACTGATGCATAATTTTAAAATCAAATTTTATGGCAGTGGAATAGCAACCAAAGACTCCAGGGCTATGTAGTATTGAGCATTTCATTTTGTTCAATTTTGATAAAAAGTGGCAGACCAATTTCTCACCCTTTTGAAGCAAGAAAACCATGAAGATTGCATTGCTAGTCCTACAGTATATTTTAACAAATTTAAAACATACTGTAGGATTCCCCTTATCTTCATAGTATATGAACAAAACAAGCCTCAACCATTATGCATTACACTCTCATTTATTTTGATGTTTGGACCCCCCAAAATAGTTAAGTAGATCCTGGACAGAAGTAGGGTAGAGTAGAGTAGGGTAGAGTAGAATATGGACTGGATTGGACTAGACTGGAACAGAACAGAACAGAATTTGTCTGGTACATAAGTTCTCAGTATACATACAAACAACAAAGTAATATAAAATATCAATAGGAAAAGGTAATAGTAGTAATAGTAGTAGTAGTAGTAGAGTACTAAAGATAAAAGGGTAATAGTAATACAGCCCTACTAAGGTTAAATATCTTAAGACATTAAGACATTACATACACACAAATACATAAAGTTA
Source organism: Naja naja (assembly GCA_009733165.1). Lineage (NCBI taxonomy): Eukaryota > Metazoa > Chordata > Lepidosauria > Squamata > Elapidae > Naja > Naja naja. The sequence continues at coordinate 23,655,480 of CM019153.1, read as the reverse complement.
AATGTCTTAAGGTATAAGGTTGCTTATGACTAATGATAAAGGTGGATAATTTTTTGTAGCTGAAATGCAGGTAACATTTGTTTGGAAAATAAGTGTTGGGGATGAATAGTTTTTTTAGGTCTTACAAAGATGCAGGGTTACTTTCACAATATTCCTGATAAATTTTACATGCAGACATTAAATATAAACATGTTAACAAACAAATGCCTCCTGACAGTCCAAGCCTAAGGCACAAATAGGTTATTCATGCCTATTATAAGTGACTGATTTTCAGGAACTTGTCATTTTGGAATTACTGATGAACTTTAGAAAAATCATAGGTTTCCCACCCTATTTTGAAACCCACCAATTAAGCAGGATTCCATTGCAGAATACTGCTATGTTGCTATTTATTACTACTTAGTAATAAATAAAACTACTACTAAATACATACGTAGTCCAGTGGTGGGATTCAAAATTTTTACTACTGGTTCTGTGGGCATAGCTTGATGGGCGTCGCAGGGGAAGGATACTATAAAATCCCATTCCCTCCCCACCTCACTAACCTGCTTTCCAGTTCCATCCTCCTGTACAGGACAACAAAAGAAGACCCAGCTGATCAGCTGGGACTCGGGAGGCAGAGAATAGATGGAGGTGGGGCCAGTCAGAGGTGGTATTTGCCAGTTCTCCGAATTTCCTCTACCCGTTCTCTAGAACTGGTCAGAACCTGCTGAATACAACCTCTGATACATACATATATACCCATCCTGCTATTTCTGTTTGGGATAAACAGTGTTATGCAAGGCATAGGAGAAGAAGAGATTGTAAGCCAACAGTATTAAAGCATGAAGTACAAGAAGGAAAAGGGAAATATGGTTAAAAGTATAAATATCAAATAATTGAATGTCACTACAGTTGTTTAGGTGGGAAGGAAAACTTGTTAGCCCAAAAAAAGGCAAACAAAGAAGATAAGGAAAGTGTAACTGATACAGATAGTACAAGTGACTGAAGAGGAGGAAGATGAAGAAGACTAGGTTGATGCTTCGAAATGTAAGCATATTATGTATCCTGCTAAACTGAAACAGTGTCATGATCTTATTCACTAGAGATAACTGAAATAATTTAGCCTGTCCTGAAACACAAGCATTTTCGGGGAGATTAAAAACAGCAAACTATGAGATTTGTGTTCTGACATCAGAAGGCAAATGATGTGATTTATGTTCTGGGTGTTAAGACTTCACTATATAATGGTGCAATTTACCCAGTCATTTAATAAAGCACCTTATGGCTTGTTACGGACCTCACTGTAGCATTCTGTTTGTTTTGTCAGATGTTAATTTTTGCTGATGTTGATAATTTAATATTTTTAGAGTTTACAAATTATTAACTTATATTTTTCTGAAAATTCTGTATAAGAGAGAAATACTACTATCTTAATATACAGACTACACTAATTGGGTATATCCATCTTTTGCCCTTTTTTTCTAGGCCTTATAGTCTGCCATTTGCACAATAATTGTGTGATGAATGAAAATAAAATTCCATTGATCCTCCACTGTTTTGCTTAGACTATGCTGTATTATTTTCTATCTTAGTGAACTTTATAGAAAGCACTCTGGTAGTTTTCAAAGCAGCTGGAAATTTTGCAGTGACTGTTATGATGTAAGTTAATTGGAATTTTCTGCAAGGCTCAACATGGGAACAAAGGCAGTAGGAGGGCTCAATTAGTTTGTAGTCCATTCACCATCTTTATAGTGGTGCTATTTCTCTATTGTTATTTTGCTTAAGCCAGAAGTTTTAGTGGAAATGGAAGAGGCACATACTTGCAAAGGCAGCTGGTTGGAATTCTAGAAATAACATCCCTTGTTTTCCTGCTATTATTCTTTTCTATAAAAAAAGGCATATCCTTTATACAGAGTAAACCTGTTAATCAATAGATTGTTTGGGAAATTGGATGTATTTTCCCACTTGCTAATGAGTGAATGTAAGCATGGAACTTTTAAGATTTACTAATTTGGCCAAGCAGTCGGTAAATGTCCCATAAAATTCTTAGTTCGTGATGACTAACTCATCAAGAGATGTAAAACTTGATTTAGATACGATTTGTGCAGTCCAAATGAATATTCATCTGCTTCCATTCATTTCAATGGCAGTTTATATCCCAAGTTATTTGACTGAGTATCCCTTAGATTCTTTACCTCACAAATTGAATACATGAGACTGGCTGTATCATGAAGAACATTATAGAAGGAAGAACATCTCACTAGTACTTTTTCTTCCTCATTTTATTACAATGCGCTAACATGCTCTGAAACATTCAGGTGAAAATAATTTTTAGAGAGGAAAGTGGCATTCCTCCCCACTGGCTGTACTTTCTATGAATGCTGGTGGCCTTTGTTTAGCAACACCTGGGTTCTCCAGGATGCCAATTCCTGTATTATAGCCTCTACACCAGTCATATAAGCTATTCAGTTAGTGACACTAGCATTTTATTGTTCAGCAATGAAAGCTTAAGATTGGTGGCTGTGTGATAAAACACATACTTTCAGTGTAGAAGATCCCAATTTCAGCATTTTCATATAGAGTTGCAAAAAACACCTGTTTCTAGCCTAGGAAAGACTGTTTAGTATAGAAATACTACTAGTCTAGGCAAATAAATCAATGTGGTCATTAAGTAAGTGACCCATAAGGCTACATATATAAGATCTGAGCTGAAGTGTGGTGCTTCCTAACATTATTGCTGTTATTTCTGCAGATATATTTCAGAATATTGAAGAAAGGTGGTACTGAAGATGTAAGAAAAACTACTTTGTCGCTATGTTTATTAACTGTTAAGCATGCATTTTATTCATTTAGTTTTCACTGAAACTGCAGAATTGCAAAAAAAAAAGAATTTAGATTTTAATTAGTTATACTTGATGGTTTATTAGTTATTAAAGTTATCTATTGTGTCCATTGTGGAAAGTAGATCCACTTGATATCTCAAAAAACAAAAAGTCCTAGTTACCCAGCCTCAATTGTTATATGCCTCATTTGATATGATTAAATAGAGAGGGGACATCCCTTTGCAGTGCTATAGCTTTAGATTAGTCCCTACACTGATTATTTTGTTTTGGGAGAAGGGACCATTGTCAGTGGGAAGATCCTTTCTCCTCTCTTGTTGGAGATTGTGGAACTTCTTTACAATGCCTCATTGTTTTGCTGTATGCATCAAACTGCAGTCCATGAAAGGAAAGAATTATCTGAAGGATGATTGGCTCAACAGGTAATGCATAAGTGTGCATGAGAAATCAGCTAAGTAAAAGCCTTGTGTAGGAGTATGGTATAATCTTTCACAGTGCACTCATTTTATTCTTGACAGATGAATCTTTTTCCAGAAAAGAATACAAAAATATATACAACTATACACAATTTTATCCAATTTTTAAAGCAAGATCAAAGATAAGATAAAATATGAGCAAAAAAAAAGCAACCTGTTTCCACTTCGGTAGGTTTGTGAAATCTTACAGAACTTTAGGCATATATGATAGGTCAACATTATTGGCATAGTTCCTTCTCCAAATATGTTCTACCTTTTGTTGCATTTTAACTCCATAGGGAAATAACCAAAATCATTATCCCATGCTGTCAATGTCTCCCAGCTGGTATTTCTTGTCAGATATTGTTAGGGAATTTAATTATTATAGTATATATGGTAAAATCATTGCTAGGGCCACTATTATGTGCAAGTACATTCTTTTCAAGCACAATACTTCCCAGTTCATCATCAATGTTACCAAATGCCTCTTTGTCCATCTTTTTGAATAGCTTCTTTTCTTCCCTGAATCTCAAGCACACTTTTTTTTTGTTTAGAGTTAAATTTGGAGTGTTGCTTTATCAAGCCCATTTGTTGTTACAGGCACTAGCTGATTGCAAATGTACATCAATTCTCCCCCCCCACCCGTCTTTTAAAAAGGACCAATCTCTATGGTAACCATATTAAAGAAACAATCTTTTTGCTTGGTCTTCTCGAATTGTCCTTCAGAAAAAGGTCATTTGGCATCAACATTTTCTGACTGAATCTTGAAATGTTAGTTGAACTCAAGCTATTCTTGCTCCTTGGCCCATCATTTGGTTTTATTCTTTTCCATCTCTTTTACCGTTCCAACATATGTTATTCAAGAAGTTATTAAAACAATGCAATTTTTCAGAGTTTCACAAGTGCAATGGTTGGCAGGGTTTTGAAGATGAAAATTTTCTTCCAGGTCATACTTATTGAATATATTAAATTCACTCTCCCCTCCCAAAAAATTCCTTTTTCTTACCTATTTGAAGCTGCTCTTCCATTCTATTAATGCCAATATCAATTAGAAACATTCTAAGGCAACTGATTAGACATCTAAAATGGCTAAAAAAGATCCCCATTATACTGAAAAAAAACAGTTTAATAAGGCTAGCAAAAAAAAAATCAAGAAAAGTCAGTCCAGCTTGAATCAATTCAGACATTGGTTTCTGGTTATACACTGGTTTCCATGCCTCTCCTATTCTTCATTGGATGAAATATTTTAGTTGCACATTTCAGATTTATAATCCCTGTTCAATATAATATTTTTATCCCAAAGAGCAAAACCTCCAACTGATTATTTCCTGAGTGCTTCCCTCATTGTCATAATGGCTAAATCAGAGAACTATCTCCTCCTTCCCCCGAACTTAGAGAAATTATGAGGAGAATTACTGATCCCTACTGATGGGTACATTCCATTGATACAAAGTTTTGAGTTAGTGACATTCTGACTTCTCTCCTTCTCTTTGGTGAGGGGTTGAATACAGCAAAAGACTAAGAGGATGTTCATTTAATTGGAATGCCTACTGAGATCTAAGGCAGCTGGGGCAAAAGATGGACCCTTTTTCTGCACAATGGCACTGGCTGAAGGGTGTATATAAGGTGGCCTTATTAAAGTGACAAGGCAATTTAATTCTTTTGTGCACAATGATTCTACTTCATTGATTTACAATGGGAAGGATATAATTTTGCTAGTGTTGGCAAAAAGCTCAAATGTCAGGCTTTTCAAATTGCCATACTTGCCTTGTTCAGGATGAATAATGAATAAGTCACCTTTTGTCTCCTGTTAAATATCCTTGAATAAATACAAAGAACATGGGAGACATAAATGATTGCCTGATTTTATGTTTAAAATAAAGATCAACATTGTGATAAATGGTTGAAAATGTTCCAGGTGAAGTAATATGACTGCTGATAACTACATTATCTATTATGGAAATGATGAGGTGTAGAATGTAGGACAGTTTTTTAATGCCAAATTTCTCTAATGAGGAGAAAAGTCAATTTAGAACTACATAGAATTAGAACACTGATATTCTAAAATTCTTTTGATAGATTCCTGTGTTTATATCTACAGTATATTTCTTGGTTCCTTATTATATTTTGCAAGACTTTGGGTAATTTCATTAAACTTCAGTTGTGTCTGAATATTTGATAGAATATATTCAAAGGAAAAAGAGTTACTGAATAATGGAAAATATGATTTTAGGCTCAGTAATTTTCACATTTTATAAAGTAAAAGAAGTGTTCCAGATCTGCTGATTTTTGCATAGAAAAGCATGCTATTGAATTTTCATTCATACGGTTGCCTATTCTGTGTCTCAGCAGGACTTAACAGGATAACAATAGAAGGGAAAAGCTATTCAAACAGATAGTGTCCTCTAATCTGCATTTTTTCCTTCCATTGAAGGGATAGAAATTCAACATTAACAAATGAAGATTTATGCAGCGCATACTTTTTGCACCATTGTCGCATAACTTCCTGATCAGTTGAAACAGCTAACTAAAGCTTTTGTATTTGTACTGTATTTGTCCACGAATGTGCAGAAAAAGCTACCTTCTCCCTGTCATCTAAAATGTCATTGTGTTCATGTTAAAGATGGTTAAAAAGCAAATATGTTATGAACCTGATTACTCTTGTTCTTCCCTTTAGGAATATTAACAACAAAAAATAGCTTAGATTCAGCAAATCAGATTCGGATTTAATCAGACTTAGCACAGAGCCACTGAAAAGTGGGACTTTTTTTGTTTGTGTATTGGGTTTATAAGCTTCCCAACTCCATTGTAACTGGACTGTACACAATATAATTTCATGACAATATTTTTTTATTTATTGATTTGATTTGTCAATCGCTTACAAAATAAGTATAAGGATAAACATAGTTATGAATACATGAAATGGATACATGTAAGAAAAATAAAAGAAACAATAGGACAGGGACGGTAGGCACATTGGTGCGCTTATGCATGCCCCTACCAGACCTCTTAGGAAAGGGGTGAGGTCAATAGTAGAAAGTCTAAGGTTAAAGTTTTTGGGGTTTGGGGAAGAAACCACAGAGTCAGGTAGCATATTCCAGACATTCACCACTCTGTTGCTGAAGTCGTATTTCCTGCAATCAAGTTTGGTGCAGTTTACCTTGAGTTTGTATCTATTATGTGCTCTTGTATTGTTATGGTTGAAACATGGTGTTCATTGACTGGTAGGACATTGCAATGTATGATTTTATATACTATACTTAGATTGGACCGAAGACGGCGTAGTTCTAGGTTTTCTAGGTCTAGAATTTCAAGTCTGGTGGCATAAGGTATTCTGCAACGAGTAGAGGAGTGTAGAACTCTTCTTGTGAAATATTTCTGAACTTTCTCAACTGTGTTAACATTAGATACGTGATGTGGGTTCCAGACTGATGAGCTGTATTCAAGTATTGGTCTAGCAAATGGTTTGTATGCCCTAGTTTAGTAGTGTAATATTACCAGAGAAAAAGCTAGTAGGATTAGGTTAACAACTCTTAATGCCTTTTTGGCTATGTAGTTACAGTGGGCTCTAGCACTTAGATCATTAGAGATGAGTATTCCAAGGTCCTTGACGGAGTTTGGATCATCAACAAGGTCTTTACTATTCAGCTGGTATTTTATTTTCTGACCTTTTTTTGCAAATATGTAAGACAGAGCATTTATTTGTTGAGATTTGACGTTGCCATTTGTTTGACCATTCTGATACATAGTCGAGGTCTTTTTGAAGGGTAGCAGTATTGTCTGTGGTGTTGAATAGCTTTACATCATCAGTGAAGAGCACGCAGGCCCTACCCCTGGGGGTCGTCAACCAATATACATAAATTTATCTATTTTGTTTAGATATAACCATTTATTTATTACTGGCAATCTTTCACTCTGTTTTCCTTGTTAAATAGAACTACTTTGGTCTACAATAAATTAATTTTCAGATTTTTCTCTTTGTTGCATTATAGAATTAATTTAACATTTACTAGAAATTGTTTGCAATCTCTGAACATTCAGTACACATGTATTCACATAGCTGACATCACAAAATGATAAGTGAAAGGGATAAGGGAATATCTCTGTAGACATTTTAGTCAATTATTGGAAAATCCTTGTCAAGACACACCCTTGTTCACATGGGGTAAAGGTAACAGAATCCCTGCAGATTTTACATTGTTGTTGCAAGCAGTGGTCATCTCCATTTCAAGGCCACTGAACTAGCATTGTCCTAAGACATTTCCACAATTGTGGCCAGCATGATATCACAATTCACATGGTAAAGAAGCAAATAACTGAAAAAGACTTGGATGAAAGATGTCTCTTGAAGAAGTGAAAGGATTTTAAGAGCTTTCAGTATTTTGAATTTTGAACTGAAAATTTTGAACTGAACCTGAAAATGGGCTAGCTGTCAGGGCAGCTGTTCTACCTAATGAAATAAAATTCTATTAGTTGGTCTCACTGTGACTTGGAAATTCTATAATTTGAGTGTTACACAAAGTCTTCAAAGCCAACACAGTACAACTTCCTTCCCTAGACTGTTGCATTCCAGATATGTTGGGCATATTCCCATCATCTTTATACCATGTAGGCTAAGGAATTTAGGCACTAATAACATGTCTGAAGGACTCTAGATTGAACAAGAATTCACTATAGTTATTCAGTCATGAGGTTATTACATTAACTTGCACTGTGTGAGCTTTCCAGTTTGTTACAAAAATGGTGAGAGCTGTTATTTTGGAGAGAGGGGGTATGGATGTTAATGTATTCCTCCCTCCCTATTCTGCCTATTTTTCTATGTTGAACCCTCACACTTTTTGAATGTACTAAGGATTATGGAAATTGAAATCTAACTCATTTCCATTGCATTACAGTTGTCCATTCAAATAGGCATTTGGACATGAGTCATTTTGGTTTGCTTATTATTGTTCATGGGAAACTAACATAACAATCTTTTATGTTGGACTTGACACAAACTGAATTTTTAATATTTTAAGTATAACAGGGAGTATATTTATGAATATTTAATGCAGGAATTAATTCAATATATTTAAAAGGTAAATGTAAATTCACTACACAAGTAGCAAATCTTATTATATGGAAAGCTAAGCACCAACATAGCATCATAGTTTAGTTAAAAATAAGTAATTACATAAGACCTCTAATCCCCTTCTTCCCAAAATGATGCCACAGAAACTTCTCTAATTCTATACTAAATGAGAAGCTAACATGCTGCAAAATATCATGCCACTCTCAATTAGAGCAAACATTGCTTGCTCATGCCATAGCTTCAAGAAATAATCATAGATATAAAAATTATTGGTGGGGGGGAAAGGAGAATGAAATTCAGTAATTGTAAGTTTGCCTACTTTGACAAGAAAAAAAAAGAGTCATTAAGTAGTTGCATGCATTGTTAAAACATTGTATTTATTTATTTATACCCCCTTTATTATTTTTACAAATAACTCAAGGCAGCAAACATATCCAACACATCTTCCTTCTATATACGGTCGGCTAGACTTCCTCTGAAATGGCTGCCGTACAGTCAGGGCTTCTTTTTTCTCTTACCAATTATCTGATTTCACTGCCAGTGCTGCTCCCTGGTTTTGAATGGGAGCACTTAGGAATGACCCAAGATGACTTTTGTATGACTGAGGAGCCAAATGGAAAGAGGATGGTCTTGAAGATTCCAATTCCCTCCGGAAGTGATTGAAGCCACTGGGCATGTACATCTTCCTGTCAAGCAGTTTCATCCTAAAGCATGCCTGAGTATTAGCTTTCACATTTTGAATTTATTGTCTTATTTTGCTTTTTGCTTTAAAAGTTGATTAGCAGTTGAATGCTGATTTATTTCAGCCCCTTGTTAGACTCTATTTGCTTTTTCTCTTTTTTCCTTTTTGATATATGTTTATTTATTTATTTATTTATAATTGGACTTGTATGCCGCCCCCTCTCCGCAAGGACTCGGGGCGGCTCACAACTAAAACACAATAATACAAACAATAAATATTTTAAAAAGAATTAAATTGACAAGCCCAATCCTTAAAACCCAATTAAAATTAAAATAATTTAAAAACCCCTGGAGGTCAGTATATGTTGTTTTGGATAACTTCTGTCCCTTCCATATGGAAGCACACATTGTCAGATGGGGTGTGTGTGTGTGAAGAACTCTCAGACTCTCATTACTGAATTCTGCATTTTTTGAATTTGTAATGTATCTGGAATTTATTTATTGTTTTACCTTTTCCCCTTTATAAATTCTCTTAGGCCAGCATTTCATAAAAATCTCCAATTGGCTGTTTTCTCAGGAACTTCTCCATCTCTTTAGGGGAAAAAAGGACAAGTATAGCAGTCTTTCTGCAAATAGTGGAACAACACTTTGCCTTATTTAGAAATATGAACTGGGTATTAATCAGAAAGTATTTTAAGTGAGCCTGAGTGCCTGGAAGAATTTGTTAAATGTGGGGATATAAAGTGGAGATTAATGTCTACCTTGATTTGACAGTGGAGAATGCAAACTTCTGTTTCAATGGTGTTAGTCCACATACAGACTTTTTTTTAAAGTTCCTTCTGTGACAGATATAGGAAGACCATTAAAATAGGCTAAATTTAATTCCCCTTTAAATTTAGGAATAGTGAAAAATTTAGGTATTAATTTTACAAAAAGTATATTTGTGAATGTTTCTGCACAAACAGGCCTGTTTTGGGTACTATGCCACCTTATGTTTAAGAAAGTAGAAATAAATTTTGTTTGGTTTCTTAGTGCCAGAACGAACAGAAAAAGTAAGAACTTCCTGCTTCTTAACATGTAGTTCACAATAATGCATGAAGACGGCAAGCTTAGTGCATTGTTTCATTTACTGATAGAGACAAAGGTTTAGTATTCTGCTCCATGTAATATTTACCTGTGCTTTCTTTGATGAGAAATATTGCATCTTTCATCAAGGTAATGTATCTTTTCAAAAAACTGTCAGAATCATTTTGATTGAATGTCTAGAGAAATCAATAGTAGAATTGTATTAAAGAAAATGCTGCTTTGCTCACTATTAAATGTCTCCAGTCCAATAACAGTGGACTTTAAAAAAGGGGGGAAGGGAAAATCCTTTTTAATGTTTTGATATATAATGCACTTAATGGATCATAGAAGAAAGTATGGGAAGAATGTCTCTGATTCTTTTGTATTTTTTCAAAAGTCTTGCACTTTCATTTCTGCCTGTTTTGAATACTTTAGTTCAGGGAGAGGGCAAGAGAGATTACTTTTTCAGTAGCAGACTAAATTCTGTGGCACGCCTTGAATGAAAATTGGAACCTATTCATATGTTCTTATCAACAAGTAGAGTTGCCTCTTTACATTTCTTTAAAACAGGATAGGCAAATACACAAGGAAATACTGAGCCCTATAAAATTATTGGTGCTGCTTTTCTCATTCTTATTTATTATTTGAACTTGAACTTATTATTTGAACTTGAACTTATTATTTGAACTTGAACTTATTATTTGAACTTCTTAAATAATAAATTACTACTAATAGCACAAAAAACCATGGGTGAAAAGATTCCTCTAACTTTAAAAATCAGGAAAGCAGGAGATCGATACTGTATAGGTAGAAAATAGTCTATACATAATATCTAGTTTTGGCCACCATGATATTAAAAACATGTCAAGACTCTAGAAAGAGGGTAAAGTTTAGAGAACAGCGAAGATTACTAGGAGACTGGAAATTAAAGATATGAAGAAAAGTTGCATGTCTACAGTAGTTTAATGAAAAGAAGAACTAGTGGTGACATGATAGCAGTGTTGCAATATTTGATGAACTGCCACAAACTAGAGGGGGTCAACATATTCACTAAAGCACCTGAAGGCAGGACAAGAAACAATAGATAGGAACTAATCAAGGAGAGAATTAACCTAGAAATAAGGAGAATTTCCTGACAGAACAATTAATACACCTTGCCTTCAGAAGTTGCTCCATCACTGAGCATTTTAAAGAGAAGAATGCTCAATCATTTATCTGAAATTATATAGGGTCTGCGCTGGAACAAGGGATTGGCTTAGAAGACATTTCAACTCTGTTATTCTATCTCTGTTAGTTGCTTCAAGGTTCTCTTGCATAACAATTTTCCAAAAAATTAAGGACGAAATGATCAAGAGGGATTACTTTGGATCTGTGACTAATATGTGCTGCACTAAATATTTCTCACTGGAAAATAGTTTGTCCTAAATTTGGCTAAGGCAGTTGAGGAGATATTCAATTTTGTCCAATTCTCTAAGACTGCCTGCACAAGTTGCTTCAGTTTTCTTGGCATGGTTTTTCAAATGTGGTTTGCCATTATTCATTTCTAGGGCTGAAAAAAAGTGACTGGCCCAAGATCACCTGCTGGTTTTGTGCCTAAGGCACAACTAGAACTCAGTCTCCTGGTTTCTAGTCTGATGCTTTAATGTCATGTAAGATGCATTATAACTTGTCCTGAATGTTTATGCTGATTAATAGGTATTCTGCATACTAAACATTCATGAAGACAATCAACTTCAAGTATTCAAATTGGTGAAATCAAGAAAAAACTTTTCTTAAAATGTTGATAATCCCAGTCACAGTGTATGGGGCCAGATTAAATTTATTGCTCTCAATGGTTTTATATGTTAATCTTAGAATTCCAGTTCAGTTTGTGGAAATACCAGGATGAGAATTCTAGAATTCGATCAATGTTTCTGGTAAGCATCAGATTGGTGATAACTGACTAAATGAATAATGGTTGAGCTCACAGTAAACATCATATGTTGTATATTCAAATAGCTTAGTTAATTAACATTTCATGTCCAGAATTTAGCACAGGTGATCTTTAACTCATGACCATTTGTTTAACAGTGGTCTGGATGTCAACCCTGAAGCTGTCCTGACTGAAGCCATTTTGTCCACTTCAGTGTTGCCACACTGGAGCTGAGGTCAGGAGGGGGATTTGAGATAGAGGGATTTTTGTAGCCAAAACAAAATACTTTCTCTTGGGAACCAAGGACATTCTCACACCTGGTCGGAAGAAGGCGGAGTGATGGCACCTGTTGTCGGACTGCACGGTGATTGGACCATGTGACTGATTGTTTTGAGAAAGTAGAAAATCTTTTACTTTTAATAAGGTGAAAACTGCAGGAGTTTCCAGAGTCGGTTTTCGCTAGATATGTGCCAATATGGTATTTCCAATAAAAGTAATCTTTGAGGAATTCAATTGTCTCTGAGTCTTGCTTGTAATGGATTTATTATTTGGAACCCTGACACCAGAATTACAATAGCCTCAGGAAAGGTGTTTAGACTTCCAGCCATAAAGTACTTCAGGCCATCATAAAATGTTGCGCTACCACCACAATCTAGGTATTTGACAACCTGTTAGCATTTACAACAGTTGCCAAGTGCCCTGTGATAATGTATGTAATCACCATTTGCAATCTCAGTGGGAAAGCTGGCAGGAAATATTGTGAGCTGCTGTTGCCTGCCAAGAGGGGTCCTCTCATCACTGGAGATTGGCTTAAAGTGTTGCCTGCTGAGAGAAGCTGACTTCCTTTGGTGGGAAGCAGAAGATTTGAAGATTTCAGCTCTATTCTACACCCTGCCAAAAGTTTCCTTCCATGCATGGAGGAAGCTGAAATCCATTCCCAGGCAGCTCTTTCAGCCTGCCCCCAGAGATGAGGAGAGCTGAAATCCAAGCAGAGAATAGAGAGGTGGCTTGGTAAGGTAAGAAGTACAGGGTGCCTTGAGTAGGTGAGAGAGACTTTGGGAAGCCTAGTACAGGCTTCATGCAAGTGTCTCTTTGCTCACTGGTTTAACATCCTGCTTGTATTTCAGCAGACAGGATTTTTTGTTTCTGAGCAGATAGGCAGTATGGTAAAGAAAGGAGTGCAGAATGCCTCAGGCAGGTCTGTGGATCTGGAAAACTCAGTGTAATCTGCATGTGAGTGTGCTCACAGGCTGATGATCTTGTTTGGATTTCATCAAGGAAATTACTAATTTTGGAGCATAGCCTTCCACGATCTCTGCCACCCCCAAGACACCCCACACACCTTACCTGGGACTCCATCTACTTAACAGCCCATGAAATCACTTAACCACCACAACTGGGAGTGCTGGAATTGTGGTAGATGAGAGAAGCTGTCATATGGGCATCACACTTAATGACCAATTCGTTCAATGACTAAATGTCAGGCCTAAGCCTAGAAACAATACAGAAAAATCCAATTGAGTTCAATCCTTTTTTTGCTTATACCTAGGCGTGGGCTGCTCCCGGTCCACCTCAGTTCAGGCAAACTGGTTGTTAATTTGATGGCTGGTTCAGCGAACTGGCAAATCCCACCCTTGGCTGGCTCTGCCCACCCCACCCCACCCCTCCCAGGAGTCCCCACATGGCCGATTTTGGATCCCAGGTAAGTGCAGGGCCCATGTGGAGGCTCAGGGAGGTTGAAAATGGGTCTCCTGGAGGCTCCGGAAGGCCAGAAATGGGCCCATTTCCTGCCTCCAGAGAGCCTCCAGAGCTCGAGGAGGCGTTTTTGCCTTCCTGGAGGCTCAAGAAAAGTCTCCAGAGCCCAGGAGGGCAAAAACAGCCCCGCCCCCCTGCTGTAGTGCAGGAGGCCAACTAGGCCACACCCACCATGGCCATACCCACCCAGCAACCAGGCAGAGAACTGGTTGTTATTTTGAACCCACCCTTGCTTATACCTAATGGAAAGAATCTTGTCAAACTAAAGCTATAACAGAGGTGGTATTCAGCAGGTTCTGACCAGTTCTGGAGAACCGGTAGCAGAAATTTTGAGTAGTTCAGAGAACCAGCAAATACCACCTCTGACTAGAGATTTTACAGTATCCTTCCCCTGCCACGCCCACCAAGCCACGCCCATAGAACTGGTAGTAAAAAAAATTGAATCCCACACTGAGCTATAACCTTCTAACCTACTAGATATATCCTGAGAGATTCTAAGGCTGGCTATCCTGAACATCCCCCCCTTCAGATTGGGACTGCAGAGTTTCTTAATCCAGGCCTCTCCACTGAAAAATTCTCTGTTACCAAAACAACTACAGTGATTCACTTAACAACTGTAGCACAATGAATTGTAAAATGGAACAAAATTCAATTAACAAATATTTCATTTAGCAACAAAAATTGTAGTCATAAGTCAAGGACTGCCTATAGTACATCGGCTTTTATTTCCTTGAATTTATAACAGTTGTGGAATAAGCATGTTTGTGAGTAAAAAGTTGCAAATAAATAAGTTATGCATATAAATATCTGTTTTTTAAATACTTACTTTCCCACAAATCTCTAAAGATCAAAGCCCAGAGGCATGTAACTTTTACGGGACTACACTAAAGCCTAAAACAGTTAAGGCTTTTACTTTGAAAAATAATAAACGGGGCCAGGAGAAATGTTACATTTTATTTTAGTAATATTTAATGCAACCAATAAGAGTTAACATAATGACATGGAAAATGTGTATTAATAGCCAATGATAAATTGATTATTATGACTGGAGATTTCAGGGACCATATCCAAGGTTTTTAAAAGGCCCATATAGCTTTTGGGTAATGTACTTCAAAATAAATAATACAGTCAAAAGTACCATGAAATCTAATTCTTCTATGATATAGGATAGAATGAAATTTCTTTAACAGAATTGGAATGGAGGTTTGCTGGAATGCTGACATTCCAACCAGTAACTCCAAGAAAGCATAATCTCAAAAGTACCTTTATTAGAATAGCACCTGGCACATCTGTGGAATCTTGAAACTAAAAGTTTCCCGGACTTCCCACAACATCCCAAACTACAATCCATCCCCTTCCCCTCTCCATCACATCACATGGACCAATCACAATCGGTCCCAGTGTAAGATCCTTTTTCTCTGCTGCGCCACACTTAATAACCTTGAACTAAGAAAATAATTTTGTTTTGTCTACTTAGAACTACTCAATTGAAATCACCTCCCTTCCACTTCCATATTCCACAGTGTGGAATATGACTTCCAAAGCTGACACATGGGTTACTCCAAAAGAGAAGAGCATGATGGAAATATACAAATAGTCCTCGACTTATGACTACAATTGGGACCAAAATTTCTATTGTTAAGCAAAGCAGTTGTGAGTTGTGCCCAATTTTATGATCTTTTTTGCCACAGTTGTTAAGTGGATCACTTCAGTTTTTGAGTGAATCATGGGGTCATTAAGCGAATTTGACTTCTCCCATTGACCTTGTCAGAAAGCAAATGGTGATCACATGACTCTGGGACACTGCAACGGTCATAAATGCATGTCAGTTGCCAAGTGCCCAAATTTTGATCATGTGACTAAGGGGATAGTGTGATAGTTGTAAGTGCAAGGATTGGTTGTAACTCACTTTTTTCAGTGTCATTATCTTCAATAAAGCTAAATGAACAGTTGCTAAATAAACAGTTGCAAGTCAAGGATTACCTGTATATAAATCTTCTTTTGCATGGTGAAACAAATAGTTATAAGGAAAGGTTATCATTCATATTTTGTTTTGATTTCATATCATCAGTTAGTAATCAGAACCCAACCTGTTTGACTAATAAAATACATGGTTTTAATTCTTAATTTCAAGCTTTTGATTAATCTAATTCAACTAACTCAATGTTGCCATCCTATCATTAGACAAACTTAAAATACACTGGTACACCACAGGGTTGCATGTTGAGTCTCTTACTTTATGTGCATGACTGCATTCCCAGTCACGCTAGTAATACTACTGCTAAATTTGCAGATGATACAACAGTGGTGGGACTCATCTCCAGGGGAGGGTGAGTCTGCCTACCGAGATGAGGTGGACTGGTTGCTTTCGTGGTGTGGAGACAATAACTTGGTCCTCAACACCAATAAAACCAAGGAGTTTATAGTGGATTATAAAAGGAACAGATTAGACATCCAGCCCTTGCTTATCAATGGAGACTGAGTGGAGCAAGTGGCCAGTTTTAAGTTTCTGGATGTTACCATAAAAGAGGACCTGACCTGGGATGCTCACATTGCAGCACTGGTCAAAAGGGCCCAGCAGAGATTATATTATCTGAGACTTCTCAGAAAACAACAACTGAATGAAAAACTGCTGGTGACCTTCTACCGCTGCACCATAGAGAGCATTTAAACTTACTGCACCTCTGTATAGTTTGCCAATTGCACAGTGGCGATAGGACAGCACTCCAGAGGGTTAACGTCATTGCCCAGAAGATCATTGGTTGCCCTCTCCCCTCTTTGAAAGAGCTGTATAGCTCCCGCTGCCTTAAGAAACTTCAAAACATTCTCAAAGATCCATCTCATCCTGGGAACCCTTTTTTTGAACTATTAACCATCTGGCAGATGGTACAGAATAATAAAAACAAGGACAAATAGGCTGAAAAACAGCTTCTATCCCAGGGCAGTAGCTCTTTTGAATTCTGCTGCATAGTGCAGTGTTGGTGTGGTGTCGGGGGTTTTCGGTTCAATGTGTGGAGGGTGAAGGATGTGTGTTTGTGTTTATTTTCATGGTCATGGTCATGATGTGCACTGAAGATGGTGTTTGATTTCGTTGTACGAGGTGCAATGACAATAAAGTAAACTAAAAGACAAGTCAAAATAAAACAATAAAATAATACCATTGTTCATTCATAGCTGTTACCTTTTTGTACTGCATTGCCTTAGGTGTGTGATAGACCTGAATGCATCTTTGGGGTACTGTTAGATAGAATTGTCTTCATCCTTTTCTACAATTACTTAAGTCCTTTTTTAATGTGCTCTGGATTAGTTGCTCTCCTTTTCAGAGAATATATGTGTACAAATCAATTTCTTCCACAGAAGAAATTAGCTTCTAAGATCATCTGGTAGGTAACTTGGATACTCCTTAAGAAATAATGAGAAATATATCCTTATTTAGATATATTTTATATACCTTCTATTATAGTTACTATTATCAAATCTTTTCCCAATTTGGGATTTTTCCCCAGCAGGAGTTAATGGGATGTGGAGAGAATACAGATAAGCTTAGTTTTAGGTGTAATGTTTAGGCACATCTATAATAAAAGTCAGTTGGCAATTTTCTGCCTTGCATTTCTTTAAAAACTGAAAAAAGTTGGATCAAGCACTGTTTCAGTGTGGTGACAAGTTTTAAATCTTAAGAAATGATTTCACAGACCAAAGATCAAAGATATTCACACCTGGCTTTATTAATATTTGTTAAAAAATTTGCTTGGGAACCCACAAGGTAATTTTCAGAGATTCTTCCACAAGCCAAATTAGCCATTTGGCTCCTGGTAAGTTTACTGCTCCAAGGAATTTTTTTCTGTTACAACCTCTAGTCTTTAAAGCTAAAGTAACTTACTTAAACCAGTCCTTCTAAAGGACTGGAAAATGGGTTGCATGAAGAGCTTCCCTCAGCTCCCAGTGGACAGTTGGAGACATTCGGAGACAGTTGGACCCTCTCCTTCTATGCCCCCTCCCTCAGGAATTCAACTGACAGGAGGGTCAAGGGCAGAGTTTCTCAACCTCAGCAACTGTAGGATGGATAGACTTCAACTCTCAGAATTTGCCAACCCATCCCTCTTAGCAGTTATTATGCCTGACCTCTGCCACACCTGTTACCTCATCCCAAACAGGGTCCTTTCTTCCTTGTTTCAGTTAACCATCCTGTCTGCTTCTAATCCCTCTTCAACTTCAGAGCAAATGGCTCTCCTTGTCCTGTCTCTTAGGTTAGCAGCCAATGTAGTCTGATAGGACTTCTTGTTTATGACAGACAGTTGTTCACTCACTACAGTTTTAAGAAGAAAAAATACCTCAGGTAAGAGGAAAAGGAAGTAGACATGATTTTTAAAAGACAGAACTTAACATCTTTTTTACTAAATAGAAACATAACAAAAGAAGAGACAAAAGAAATAGGTTTAATTAATGCTTAAGAGAGAGTTTGATGCTTTTAGTTTGATATATCAGTTTAATATCATCCCACTGTTTGAGTCTGGTATTATTGTAAATAATTTTTCACTCCATAACAACAAAAGTATCTGAGAACAATTCCTTATAGTGTGGTGCTCCCAATGAATCCTTTTTTGTAAAAAAAATTATTGATAGACAGTCTTTTTGAAATTGTGGCAATAGTTTCACATGTTTTGCCACCAATTATGACATTATAGGTGCTGAAATTGTTCGTGAAAAGTTAGAAGCCAGTGCAGTGACTCGCTAACATAGTGGATTAAGTAGCTCAGGTTCTATCCACAGATTAGCCGCAGAATCATACTGGATGATTTTGGTAAGTCCTCTTTCCCACTGGGCACCAGTGTCTTCTAGAAATGCAAATGATGAAATATGTATCATGACATTTTGACGCAAGTTTTGTGCCTGACTTCTAATATTGTATGCACACCCATAAAAGACCAAGCTTGTAGTACAGTGCGCATTTCTTCATTTTGATAAAACTTCCTGATGCTTCCGAGCATAGGGCTGGAGTTGGTAAAACGGAGGGACAGAGCACAAACTCTCCTACCTTGCACTCTTGTACAAAAGGAAAGAAATATATATCAATAGCACTTAGACTTATATACCCCTTCACAGTACTTTCCAGTCTTCTCTAAGCAGTTTACAGAGTCAGCATATCAACGATCTGGGTCCTCATATACAGATCTTCAGGAATCTGTATGGCATTGGTTGGCATCTAGGAGATCCATTTTGGAGAACAATAGCAATCAAATTTAAAATATTTCATTCTGCATATTTATCTGAAGGCAACCTGTTCTGAAAAGAATAGGAATTATCTCTGAATAGATAAATTCATGTATGTCTTCCTTTCCCCCCACATTGTTCTTAAAGATGAGGCAATTTGCAAGAAGAGTACAACTCATAGCTGTTAGAAACAGGCTGTTACAAATTCATAGTTAGCATTCTATGCTTTTAAATGTTGTAACTGGCTTTTATTTAAAAAGTATGAACATTCCTAAAGTAAATATAATTAAATTTTAAATATATCTTTTAGAGTAAAAAAGACTTGGTTTCTTTCATTCTTTTGCAAAAGTTGTAATAATGCAATCACTTTGAATTTGGAATGTAGGTTAGTTGTTTTAGCAATTTAGATTTTCTGTCACTAAGTATAAGCAGTTCAGGAATCAGCTTTAATTTTTTATAATATTATTACTACTACTATAACTGCTGTTCCCCATTACCTGTGAAAAAAGATGAAAAAATGTCTTGAGTTCCACTTCTGGAAATTACATGAACACGTGTGACTTGTGGTTTAATTTACAGCCCTGGATTTTCTGTTGATTTTCCATTCAAGGACTAGCCATTTCTGATGATGCTTTTTTTTTTAGGTCAGCTAAGCTTGGATATTTCAGCAATACAGCAGTCTGAAACAAACTTCAATATCTAGTAAGCATTGTTGGAAAAATTTCTTCCCAATGGTTTGTTCCTTACTTGTGTCAAACACCAGATGCCATAATTTAGAGTTCAAATTATTTTTTTATTTAGCATACAAGGCAAGAGCATGGAATGGCGCTGGCCCCATGCAAGGGGCAAAGCATTCTTTTATAGTCAGATAGAAACAATGCCTAATTCTAAAATTTTCAAGTTTTACTTTCCAAATAAGCTATAACTTGATCTCTCTCTCTCTCTCTCTCTCTCTCTCTCTCTCTCTCTCTCTCTCTCTCTCTCTCTCACACACACACACACACACACACACACACCTTATTTCTGTGGCTAGAAGTGTAACTTTTTCTCATTTATGTCATGTGACTAGGTTTTCTAAAGGCAAGATAATAACTTCCCTTCTAAAATGGGGTCATTTTAGCTTCCTAACAACTATTTTTCCAATAGTACTTACAAAAAAAGTAAGGCCTTTGGAATGACCTTTATCGTTCCCAGTCCTAAACATTATTGAAATTCTGCAAAGAGACCTCTCACATTTCAAATGCTCAATGTTACCTAAAATATTATTGATCTAGAAAGATTCTATGAGGAAAAGTGGAAAAGAAATCCAAAATTAATCAACTACAAGAAACATTTGGAATCTGTTACTTCTGCCAAAGGATGTGTTACCAAACATTTACTAAAAGCATGTGCAAAATTCAAAGAATCTTCATAGTAACTGTTTCATTATTTTGAATCTGCATGCATTCAAACTTTCAGAAAAATGTGATTGTTAATATGCAGAAAGATGTATGTCTGTAAGGCAGTGTTAGCTTATTTTCACTTAGACATTCATTGAAATGTACGATTTGACCTAAGATGGGGCTGAACTGTAGAATAGAGCTGTAACTATTTTAAGATCAAATCTGGGTCATTAGAAGGCAAGCAGTATATATTGTAAACATATGAAATATTTCCACTACAAAATTCTCTGCAACCAGATTTGGAAATTTCATTTCCTGAGGCATCCACTGCAGGATGAATGATAATCCAAAACAAAATTCAGTTAGTATTTGTATTCTTGTAAACATATCTTAAAGAGATGCAGAGGGAGCTCTTATTGGATGAGGTGACTAAGTGCTCCCTTCCAGCTTTGTTTACTCTTTGAAAGCCCAATGTACTTTAACAGATA
>CM019153.1:23503430-23582749 GCA_009733165.1 Naja naja | reverse complement strand
CATTCAGCAGGTGGAAAGAAACATATGAATTGAATGAAGACAAATAATCTAAACACATGCCTTTCCTACGGTACTATTTTTGTCTTCTTACACATGGGTGCAGGGGATTTGGGGCTCACACATACCTCAGCAATGCAAAACTATTAAAACCCCAAAATGACTAAAATACAAGTAACATAATATGGCCCAAATACTGTAATTAGGTCCTTATATCTCATTATAGAAATGTTTATGTACTTGTTCATTACATTTGATGGAATCATAGCAAGTTGCATCCTAGGAACACTTAATGGGAATAAATTTCATTGCTTGTGGGGGAACTGTCTAGTTCAGGGCTGTCAAACTCCTGGCCCACAGGCTGGATGCATCATGCGCTGGCCATGCCCATGCCCATTTTAGCAAAAGGGAAAAAATACATCATGATACATCACGTGATGACATGAGCTTGAAACCCTGGTCTAGTTGATATGCCTTCTTAATCTTATATTTCTATTCTTAGAAAATAAACAATAGTGACACAACAAGGATTTGGAAAAACAAATCCCTATGTAAATATTACCAAGATTATGACAAAGAGTACAATTTCCTCAGACTGCTGCCTCACGCAGCTCAGAGGGGTTTATTCCTCTTCATGATGAATCCCTTAGCAAATATTCAAAGGAATGCCTCATTTCATTCAAGGGAAACTCTCCCTCAAAGCAGCTTCACAAAACAGCATGTTTGTTTATTTTAATAGTTAAAACAGCTTTGGCAAGTATTGTTGGGAAAAAATGCTACAAAACTCTATCCCAGGTTTATCAAGCAACCATGAATGTGCAGTTTTGTCTGCAGTTGCTGCATATAACAGACAAGGGTAAGCCTTGAAGCAACCAGACATACTTAACTGAAATAAACTGCATTGTCCTGTTGGTTTGATGAGTCATATTGCCTCTTTAGTGCAAAACTCTTTATATACTGTAAATCTTAGTTATTCCACACAAGTCTCGTAGAGAAGCTTAGTGATGTGGTGTCATTGAAAGACTTCATTCAATTATTTTCCTAACAAAGTCTTTTGGAATGGCCAGGTTAAGATTTCTTTAGGCTACATGTCCTCAGCTCTCAATGCATTTACTACGGTCAGCCATGTCACTCTACTGTTTCCCAGTGGAAAATTCTTCCTCTATACTGGTCCTCCCAACACAATTGGGAGTTTAATTCAGTTCTTAGCAATTTGGATAAATGTTCAAGCATAGCCAGATTGGTGTGCACTTTTAAGTCTGGTCCTTTTTAAAAACCCCACATGATGGGTTATATAGTATGGTGTAAAGCTAGAAATAGTAATTTCTTTGCCAGCCTCTATCTCATTTTGTCTCATTGTGCCAGCCTCCGAGACACAACTGAGTCTTTCCAGTGAAGGACAAATCTTTTCCAGAAAGCCTCTAGCCACCTAACTATGTGATTCCTTATGGTGCAAAAATATTTCCAGAGATCACAGGAAATAAAACTCATTTATCCGATTAGAAGAAATCAATGGTTTCTCTTCTATATCCTGGTTAGAAGAAACAATTTGTCAATGTACCTCCAAAATCACATTCACCAGCATCAGTGTTGAGGGTGTCCTTCCTTGGGAGGCCAACTTCGGCAACCTTTATGGAAGTGCAGAAAATCCAACAATGACAGAAAATCATAGACACAAAAATTAATTCAACTTTTATAGAGTGCAAATGAAAAAAGAAACAACAGTAAAAGCTACAAGAAAAAAAAAACAGGAAAAGGCAGAAGAAAAATAGAAAAGAAAGAAAAATATATAAAGTTGATTCCAATCTTCTTTACAGCAGTCATAAGTACAATTATAGATTTACCTCTTCTTTAAAACTGCATTGTGGCTCTCTTCTTTCTACAATCTATCCTATCATCAGAATCATAGATCATAAGTTCATTTCCCCCAATTTTTCCAGTTTTATGCAACGAGTCCATCAGAGTTACCTTGTTCGCGATAAACATAGGTATTTTCTGTAATCAAACATCAATTTGGCTATCACAGCAAATTTTATCTTCTTCTCCAATCATTCCTCCATTGTACATATTGCCAAATCTTTCCATCCTTATGTGTACATTAATCTTGTTCTAATTATCCCTCTATTTAGTTGTTTATTAATCTTTAAAATTTTCTGAATTAATGTATGTATATGAACCCAAAATCTTCTCAGTTTTTTGCATGTCCACCACACGTGAAAAATGACTCTTGTGGTTGTTCATATGTTCAATACAGCTTTGAAGTACCTTTGTATATTCTAGATAATTTTTCTGGCATTATATACAAATAGTACGTCGTTTTATAAAAGTTCTCTTGACGATTCTAACATAGTGTAAATTTCAGTCCTTCCAACCACATATTTCCCATTGTTCCATCTGTATCTTATAATCAAAAATTTTAGTCTTCTTAATCATACATCCTTTCATTTGTTCTTTTTCTGTTTCAAATTTCAACTAAAAATTTCACATTTTGGCAATTTTATCTTTATCATTTGTATATGTTCCATTTCAAAGTCTGTTTTAGAATATTTAATATCATACATTGTATTGTCTACTTTGAATCTTTCTGATAACTGTAAATAGGAAAACCATTGACAGTTATATCCCTCTGCCATTAGTTGATTTTATTTCTATACTAGTCAACCCTGTCGCCTGGAAATATTTTCCAGATTTAACAATTTTGTCAGTTACATTCTGGGCTCACTTCTTTGGGTTACCTACATTTACCAATGACATCCACCAGTAGACTATGCTGTGGTTGTCCTTTTGGACTACCAACATTTAGCAGCTAAACTTGTCAAGTCTTCAACTTTAGGAACACCTCCTCCCAGGTATTCTGTATTTATTTCTTTTTCCCTTTTCATTCATCCATTGCACTTTCTCAAAATGAGCATTATACTAAATACACTTTGTTCTTTGTATACTGCTTTGCATAAACTGTGAACATAAAGATTAAGAATCAGCCCAATTAATTTTTTTAAATTTGGATAAATGAGATACTGCTATTAAATACTACAAAAAGCAAATTGCTCATAGATAAGAATTTAAGGAATTCAAGGTGGACCTGGCTTAGATCTCTTGTGGGTGAGAAAGAACTCATAAGTGATGATGCATTTGACCCCTCCCTTGGGCTCAGCCTGTTATCTCCTACTGTAATACGGTATCTTATTTCCATACTAGCTGATAACCCGGCATTGCCCAGGTATTTATTTATTCATCCCAATCTTATATTAGACAGGAAAAGGAATGAATTATATCTATAGTGTGAAATCAAAGCTCTCTCTCTCCTATAATGTAATCAGGCCCACAATGTTGTCCTGACTCTGAATGTCTAGATGTATTAGCTCTCTCGTGCAACATTGCAAGTATTCTATTCCTCTGCTCGGGAGTTTCTTGTCTATGCTGGTGTTTCATTTTTGTAACCTTTGATTGTACTTGGCCAATTGCCTGATGTTTTCTTGGAGGCATCTTGGGCCTTGCCCTGTTACCTCAACCACTGTGGTGAGAATTAGAGACCTAATAGCTCTGGCCAAAAGCCTTGGAAAAATTCTACAGGGAACAGCCTTTGAGGTGATTATCTGCATTAGCAGGCACCTCCCCTGACAACTTGCCCTCTTTGCTTGAAGCTGAGGGTCCCTTACCAGAGGTACTCCCCTTGTTTTTTTGTAAGAACCAATTCCCCTTACCAGAGGGAGCCCCCTTGTGAATCCATTACCATGGCAAACCACTGTGCTGTACAGTAGAAGCCATTTGTAGGCACCACCACCCCGAGGGGTGTTAGGGGTGTCTTACCCCCACAGTATTTTTTTCCAGAGGGTAATTCATCTGTTTACCACATTTGGTTGAAATTGCTTGAGGCGGTCCAGAGTTATGCTGGAACACACACACACACACACACACACACACACACACACACACATTTTTTAATATATATATATTCCATCTGACAGAGTTCTATCTCATAGTGTGTTAACCATTTCTGTTTGCCTATTATTTCTCATCTGTAAAATACTTTTTATGTTTTTGGGAACAACCTGAATTTCATATTCTAAATATAGCATAATATATATCAGGGGTGTCAAACTCAATTTCACTGAGGGCCACATCAAGGTTGTGTTTGACCTCAGGGGCCAGGATGGGTGTGGCAGGGTAGATGTGGCCAGCATGATGTCACTTGTTTCAGGGGTGCTTGTGGTGGCCTGAGTGCTCTGTCAGCAAAAACGGGCTCCTGAGCTCCGTTTTTGGCTGTGATGGCCTCCTGCAATCCTCTGCCAGTGAAAACGGAGCTAGGAGGGCTATGCGTGGCCCTTGTGAACTCCATTTTTGCTGGTGAAGACACCACAGGCTGGTCCTTTGTTATTTCCAGGGCAGCCTTGTGGGCCAGATCTAAGCACCTTGTGGGTCAGATCTGGCCCCTGGGCCATGAGTTTGACACCCCTGGTATATATCATGGTATATATTATAGTATGTCTAACTTTAAAAAAATCTACATCAACTTTAACTTTATCATACCTCAAGTATTAATACAACTCAATACTTTTCCTTTCATGGATGGGTCTTGGGGCCATGTGATTTCCATTGCTAGGTTTGATGCACTAGTTGGCCAGTTAGAAGGAAGACATTACCACAGTTTTATACCCTTTTTCCTATCTTTTGGTCTTGAAGGGGAAAGTGGCAGGACACTTGTTAAGCTCCCTGATTTAAAAAGATTATGCGATTCCTGCTATTGCACATGGCAGCCAACTGGAGATGAAGTGTTGCCTACAATGAAAGGAAATGTAGCAAATGAACCTGATAACTGTTTGCACCAGTACAAGTGGGAAAATAGTATTTTTGACATAAAGGACATTCCATGCAAATGCTGCTTTAGTGGGCTGATGCAAGTAAGGCTAGATCAACCATATGTGAGTGTAGATTGTGGTTTTTGAGAACAGAACAAGAAGGCAAGTATGTAACAAACAGCTCTTAACTTGCAAATTGCTCCAACAATGGCTGAACCAATTTTGACAACATAAAGTGTGGCTCATCTAGTAGGATCTAATTTTACATGATATTTGTACAGAATTTGCCATAGTCTCTTGATCTTCTTGCAGACTTCCAGAGTGTTATGAAAAAAAAATAAAGAAAAGAAACATCTGCCATCCTTTGGCTGGTTAATAATATCTGTTCGATGGAATACCGGCGGAATTTTATAAGGAATTTCAAGATATATTAGGTGACCTGCTAGTGGAGCTTTACGATGAAGTCTTAAACCAAGCAAAATTACCCCAAACATGGATGGAAGCTTTGATAACTCCTATCCCAAAAGAACAAACGGACTCCCATCAGATTAAAAATTACAGACCTATCTCATTCCTGAATGTTGATTATAAGATTTTAGTGGCAATAATGTCTGAAAGACTAAAAAAAAATTCTAAATGAATTTTATGAATCTGGATGAATTCTAATTCATGCAGATCAGAATGGGTTTCTACCAAATAGACACATTAAAAAAAATACAAGAATAATTATGGACATGTTAGAGTATTATGAGACTAATTCTAACAAACATGTAGCATTAATGTTTTTGGACACACAAAAGGCATTCTATAATTTAAATTGGCAATTTCTCATTGAACAACTAATTAGGATGAAATTTGGCAAAAAATTTATAGAATTAAAGCAATATATTCCACACAAAATGCAAAAGTAGTGATCAATGGAAAAACCACAAAAAATTTGTGAATGAGACAGGGATGTCCTTTTGCCCCATTACTATATATATTATCAGCGGAGCTATTGTTGACTCAGATAAGGAAAAACCAAACCATTCAAGGATTGACTATAAAACAAGAAACATACAAAGTACAAGTGTTCGCTGATGATATGGTCTTCATAATGGAAGACCCAAAAGAGTCAAGTAAAAACCTAATGCAAGAGATAGAGGCATTCGGAAAAGTAGCGAGGCTTAAAATCAACAAAGAAAAGCCCAAAATAATAATCAAAAATTGTACTAAAAAGAAAAATTAGGAATTGACAAAGGAATTAGGGATTCAGATAATGAAAAGCATAAAATATTTGGGGATTTGGCTCACAGCATAATGCTCCACAATAAAGGTGGATAATTACAATAAACTGATAGATCAAATACAGAAAGACCTAGATAGATGGGCAAATATACAGGTTTTGTGGATGGGAAGGATAGCGACCATTAAAACAAATGTCTTACCAAAATTATTATATCTATTTCAAACCATGCCAGTCAAACTAGGGAAAAAATTCTTCAAAGACCTGAATAAAAGAATTGCAAAATTCATTTGGCAAAAGAAAAAAGCCAGAATAAAATACAAATCAAATGCAGGATAGAAGTAAGGGACGATTGGCCCTACCGGATTTTGAGTCATACTACCAGGCTGCAGTTAGTACCTGGATCAGAGATTGGGTTAATCTGGTAGATAAAAGAATACTGATGCTAGAAGGCTTTGACCTACAGATTGGCTGGCACATGTTTCTCTGGGATGGAAAAAATAGATGTTGTAACTATTTTCAAAGACACTCGGTTAGAAATGCTTTGTTACGTGTATGGGAAAAAATCAAAAGAAACCACTATGTGAAAATACCTCTCTGGCTATCCCCAATGGAGGCACTAACATATCCCAATGCTATGGACTTGAACAAAATAATAAAATATAAAGAACTGATAATGGATGCAGGTGAGCTAAAAACACAGATTCAATTAAAACAACAAGGAATTGAAATAGGATGGTGGCCATACATCCAAATCCAAACAAGATATAAAAAAGAAAAGGAACAATTTGGATTCTATAATACAGATCAGGAATTAGACAAAATATTACAAGGAGGTGAAAAAAAGATGATTACTAAAATGTACAATTACTTTTTGGATTTTAAAATGGAAGAGAAGATGGTTAAAGAGAACATGATAACATGGGCTAAAAACTTTGGCCATAGTATTGATTTAGACCAATGGGAATGAATATGGTAAATTAATTATAAACTAATGTTATCGGTCTCCTGTAAGGAAAACATATATAAAATGTTTTATCAGTGGCACCTTCCACCAGCGAGATAAGCTAGAATGTTCCCGAATCTGTCAGCCAAGCGCTGGAAGTGCAATGACAGCTAGGGAACATATTTTCACTTGTGGTGGACATATCCCCAAACGCGAAAGTATTGGCTTAAAATTCGAGCATGGCTAGAAGAACTAACAAAACGAAAGATTGACTTTAAACCAGAGATTTTTCTATTGGGAATATTAGAACCAATATGGGACAAGAAGTATCAACATCCAATACTATACATTATAACAGCTGCAAGAATTGATTTTGTGAAAAATTGGAAATCGGCCATGATACTGACAGACCTAGCAGTAATTAACAAAATTCATCAATGCGCAGAAATGATCAGATTAACTATGGTATTAAAAAATAAGGAAGAAGGTGATTTTTTTAAAAATATTGAATATATGGTATAATTGGCTAAAAAAAAGGAACTAAAGATGTTTAGTTAAAACAACCAAAGAAACCCTAAAGACGAATTGGATACATGACATATGTGTATGTAAATGTGTATACATGTAAAATACTGTAAATATATAAATACGGTAATTTAATAATAACATAAATAAGTAAGGACTTAGTAAACAAGCGATAGATTTATTGGTAGTAAATGAATTGAATTGTCACTGAAGAATATGCATACTGTTATAACAATGCTGTAAAATGTGAGAACTTGTTTCTCTTTTTTAAATTTTCTTGAAATCTTGAATAAACTTAAAATAATAATAATAATAATAATAATAATAATAATAATAATAATATCTGTTCATGCTTCTTATTGCAGGTGGGGCAGTATTGACTGGCCTTGCTCTAGTCTCTGCAAAAACCACTTGTCTTTTTAAATAAACATTTAAAGCTTCCATTCAATCTATGTTTTTTGCTTTGCTATAGTTGTAGTACTTGTCTTAATTATACATATTTCTGTTATTATACAGCAGAAGAAATACAGGAGTTTTCAGAAATGTTGTGCGTTCATACCTCATTAGTATTACTTTAAAGACAAGGGAAGTATTCAAGAATAAATCAGGTCAATTGCTGAAGAAACTTTAGCAACATTAGCATTTTGGAGCAGCACAAAGTCTCCTTACTCATTCATCATTTAATTAAGCCTATTGTTTTCTATGGAAGTCAGGCCTGGGTAAGCAGGTTAGGCTGCAGCTCTGCACACAGTTGCTAGGTTCCTTAAAACTCACAGAAAACAAAGGAGTCTTTTCTTTGAATCAAAGTGAATGACCAAAGTGAATTGACCCAGTTCAGTGCTTTGATTTGAAATAGAGTGAATTGCTTTTTTGTATTGTAGAACTGCTTCAGATTAGATATCTTTGATTATCTGAACTGAAGCAATGCTTAAAACCAGGTTATATGGTGATCCATATATTTCTTTAGGGAATTGTGAGAATATATGAATGGTTAAACTGGGAAAAGTTGTCAAATAGAATACACTAATGAAAGCAACCTATATACATCTTCTTTTGGTCTCTTGTTTCTCTTATGTGTGTATGCATACACACTCTCGGCACATATACATGTATGACATCTACTCATGAAGCATAGGTTGCAGCAACCATTTGTGTAACAAGTGGCTATATAAGGTAATATAGCATAAACACAAGAGTTCTGTGAGTGAGATGGGCAGGGTCAAAATTTGATAAATAAAACATAATGGATTTGTTTTCTAAGACTGCATTGGAGCATGAACATAAAACTTTAAAGCAGATGTGTCTTTTCCCTGTTTCATTGATCTAGGCAACCATGCACTTGCTTCAAAATTTCTAACAAGTAGGAAAAGGTTTAGGGCATTACACCTGTCCTTCAGTTGCTGCTCTTGTTCAATTCAAGATGCTTAATGAATATAGATAAAGTACATGGCCTACCATTTCAATACTAAGAATTGCCTCTTCTACCCAGCATTCTTCAACCATGCATCCTAGGAGGGACCGTTTAGGATCCCTGTTGTATATGTGATGGAAAGAGAAAGGAGCTGTAAATTTGCCTTTTCAGTTGCAGCCTCCATATTATGGAACATCCTTGAATCTGGAGGTCCCAATATGGCTTTTTTTTAAAGAATAGAACAGAATTCTTTATTGGCTAAGTGTGGTTGGACACACAAGAAATTTGTCTTGGTGCAAATACTCTCAGTATACATAAAAGAAAAGATACATTCATCAAGTGTTGAGAATCATAAGGTACAACACTTAATGATAGTCATAGGGTACAATAAGCAATCAAATCATACTAGAAAACAGTCCATATAAATCGTAAGGATACAAGTGACAAAGTTACAGTCATACAGTCACAAGTGGGAGGGGATGGGTGATAAGGAGTGATGAGAAGATTAACAGTAATAGCAGTGCAGACTTTGTAATAGTTGAACAGTGTTGAAGGAATTATTTGTTTAGCAGAGTGATGGCATTTGGGAAAAAACTGTTCTTGTGTCTAGTTGTTCTGATGTGCAGTGCTCTATAGTGTTGTTTTGAGGGTAGGAGTTGAAACAGTTTATGTCTGGGATGTGAGGGGTCTGTAAATATTTTCACAGCCCTCTTTTTGAGTCATGCAGTATACAGGTCCTGGAGTGAAGGCAGGTTGGTAGTAATTGTTTTTTCCCCAAACCTTTGAAATTTTTTCCCCCAAATAATCATTTGATACAGATAGTGCACATGGGTTGGTGCCTTTACAGGATTGGTGCTGTTAGAATGCATTCAAGTTTTATTTTTGTATAGTTTGTTATTGTATTTGTGGCTGTTATGTAAATAGTCCTGGAAATAGGTAGAATGTAAATTGTATAAATAAACATCAGTAGCGTGAAGTCATGGTGTATGGGAATATTCAGAATGAGTCCTGCATGTTCCCAACATTTCCTTTCCTTGCTTAGTTCTACTTACATGTCTCATGTAAACATTACATAAACCTTTCTTGATGTAAAACTGGGTAGGAAATATTTTTTAGGCTGTAGGAATATATTACTTTAAAATATATTCACATGTTGCAAATTTTGTATTAATCTTTGAGAACATTTGGCTTACAGTGCAAATTTACCATCACTGGACACATGATCAAAAAGATATCATTCATTTGCTTTTTAACAATGAGTCTGAGATGTCCAAACATTTATGTATTTAGCACTAGTATATCTGGACTGCTAGTTTATCTGGTAGAATAAAATATGTTAAGGGATACTTATGGGATCCATAAATGAAACAATGAACTAGCCAGTGTTTTTAAAAATGCTTTCTTGGAGTAAATTATTATTACTAAATTTCTTTCTCTGATGTAGTCTTTAATGTTGTTTGTCACACTGAGCTTAGCCTTTTGTCTCATCTGGGTCTCTTCCTTCTTTACTTGACACATGCTGCTAAATGTGATGGGTCTCTTGCTGTGCAGTGTATCTATTCGGGGTTTTATGAGTGGAAAAGGCTGTTTGCCTTGTGGACCCCAGCAGAGGTAATAGGATATTTTTTTCCTGTCTTAGTTATTATCTCATTGGATTAGCACCTGTCTTTTTACTGTTCTACAGGCTATTTACATGATCAGCTGATAAGTGATAGATAAGCTTATTACTAACCAAGTTCTCTTTTAAAAAGGGTTCTACTTGGTTAGAGACCACACAGAAAGTCAGTAGAGCATTCTGCTTTGCTGAAGCAAGGGTCTTTTAATGCCGGAAACAAGGCTATCATTTACAAGGTTTTATAGGAAAATTAAAGGTAGAAGTTGATGGAAGGAAAAATAATACAAGCTTGATAATGAATGATAAGCTGTAATATTTCTAACTAGAGCAGTATTAATAAAGAAGCAATATTATGATGGTGGGAAATTGCTGGGGATGGGTCATGGGTGCAAACTAAAGGTTATTAGTTCATGGACAATAGGCATAAGTGCTTATAAATTGCTCCTATAGAGCAGAGGTACTTGAAGGATTGTAAGTTTTGCTAATAGTGATAGAGACTGACTGCTGTGGCCAGATGGATTGGAATATAATCATCTTCTCAGCTGCGAAATGATATTTTAAATGTGCATTGCAAAGGAAGATTTGTGAGCATTTTAAGATAAAATACATTAACATTAATATATACTTAAGAGTGGATTAAAATTAATTCATGCAAAGACAGGCGGATCTATAAGTGAATATTTATAGAGATAATAGATTCATATTTCCTCCATGTTGCAAAAAGAGGTGCTTGTCTTCATCAAGTTATATGTACATTTATATTTGGCCCTCTGTCTCTCAAATCAAATCAAATATTTATTGCAGTCAAATACCAGTACAATTAAAAATACTCAAAGAGTGTCTAGTTAACAGTTCTAGAATAAAATAATGACCAATAGCAAATAAAAATTATGTTGAAATCATAATTTAGCAGCTTATCAGTTGCATGTAAACAACATCAAGGCCTAAGCTGTAATGTAATATTAATCTTTAAATTGTGAAAGCCTATAGTTATTAAGTACTAAAATACAACAGTGATAATATCAATAGATTTGGTACATTAATTATATAAAATGGTTTTAATGGATTATTCATTAAGTTTCAGCAAATCTTTAGTGCTGCTGCTCAAGATCTAGCTAACAGCATTGTGACTATGATCCATTCGTCTTTAAGCAGCCACTGAAGATAAACAATAACAGAATGGCCAGGATACCTATTAATTATCGGGAAAATAAATTTTGTTCAAATGTCTCCATAAAAAGAGCAGCAAAGAACAGGTGTC
This sequence comes from Naja naja, assembly GCA_009733165.1. Taxonomy (NCBI): domain Eukaryota; kingdom Metazoa; phylum Chordata; class Lepidosauria; order Squamata; family Elapidae; genus Naja; species Naja naja. Next base: position 23,570,970 of record CM019153.1, on the reverse strand, counting down.
CATCTCTTCAGAAGCACAGGGACAGAGTCTTTCAGCCAATGGTATCCCTTTATATTTGCCATCCAGGACAATTGAGGGGAGCACATAACATCGTGCAAGCGAAAAGGCTTTCTAATGATTCACTATCTCTAACTGGCTAATAGATATTCTGCTAGTATATCGAACAAAATCTGGAGCCAGAAGCAACAGAGCTTTCTCTAAGTCTGCTTGCCTCTCAATGTCCTCTCCCCTGTGTCTCAGGGTTTGTTTTGCTGGTCACAGTCCAACTTGAGTATTGAGGATGGAAAAAAAGTCCAATTAAGCAAGGCTGGACTCAACAGCCTTGATCCATGAACAACAGAATTTATCTTGGAGGATTAATGGTTCAAGGCCTTGAGAAAAGAAATTAAGTTTTAGCCAAAGATTTAAGAAAGCTATGCTTTTATCAATCTTATCTCTAGGCATAGGGGTGCGCTTGAAACACAACAAGGCATCTAATGAACAGAACAGACAGAATGACAGAGTTGTAATGGAAGACATCTTGGAGGTCTTCTAGCCCAATCCCTCAAGTAGGAGACCTATACCATTTTACACAAGAGGCTGTCCAGTCTTTTCTTAAAAGCCTTCAGTGATAGAGCACCCACAACTTCAGAAGGCAAAAAAAATCAGAAAATAAAATACAAGCTGAATAGTCAAGACCTTGTTGAGAATCCAAACTTTGTCAAGGACCTTGGAGTACTCATCTCTAATGATCTAAGTGCTAGAGCCCACTGTAACTACATAGTCAAAAAGGCATTAAGAGTTGTTAACCTAATCCTATGTAGCTTCTTAATTAATATCACACTACTAACTAGAGCATACAAAATATTTGCTAGACCAATATTCGAATACATCTCATCAGTCTGGAATCCACATCACGTATCTGATATTAATACAGTTGAGAAAGTCCAGAAATATTTCAGAAGAAGAGTTCTACACTTGCAGAATACCTTATGCCACCAGACTTGACACTCTAGACCTAGAAAACCTAGAACTACACCGCCTTTGGTCCGATCTAAATATAAATTCATACATTGCAATGTCCTACCTGTAAATAAATACTTCAGCTTCAACCATAACAATACAAGAGCACACAATAGATACAAACTCAAGGTTAACTGCACCAAACTTGATTGCAGGAAATACAACTTCAGCAACAGAGTGGTCAATGTCTGGAATACTCTACCTGATTCTTCCCCAAACCCCAAAAACTTTAACCTTAGACTGTCTATTATTGACCTCACCCTTTTCCTAAGAGGTCTGTAGGGCGTATGAGACCAATCGCGCTTCCACTCCCTGTCCTATTGTTTCTTTTTATTTTTCTTATACATATCCATCTCATGTATTCAAAACTATGTTTATACTTATACCTGTTATCTTGTAAGTGATTGACAAATCAAATCAAATAAATAAATAAATAAAAGGTTCCACTTGATTGTTCTTATTCTCAGGAAATTTGCTGGGTTAGTGTCACTAAATTAGTCAACTTGCCAAAGAATGCAGTAAGATTGTTTGTCATGTTCTGTTTTTGACAAAACTGTGTTGGCTTCTAGTTATAACTTTTCTGGCTTTGAGGTATTCACAGATCTGTTGCTTGATTATCTTTTCCAGAATCTTCCCAGGTATTGATGTCAAGCTGGTCTATAATTTCCTGGATCTGTCCCCCTCCTTTTTTTTTAAAGATGGGAACCACATCAGCTCTTTCCCAGTCTTCTGGTAGTTCCCCAGTGCTCCAGGATCTTTGAAAGACATAGTTCAGTGCTTCTGGGATCACATCTTCATTGTAATTATGATAGATTGGGCTTTTATAATCTCACTTTTCAAAGTTTCCCAGCGGTTGTTTTTCCTCTGAGGATTCTTATCCATGTAATCCTTCTCAAGCTCTCTCTACGTTTATTGAAATAAGCTCTCTTGAAATCCAAGTCTCTAGTTTGAGTTTGTTCTATTGCTTGAGCTGGCATAATGGTGAATTCCAATAATGCAGGGTCACTCTCTCCTAAGGTTCATGGCACTTCAATGCCTTCCATCATATTATCTTTGTTTATAAGAATTAAGTCCGGTATGGCTGACTCTCTAGTTTCTTCTTTACCTTTTGGGAAACAAAGTTGTCTGCTAGGTTTCTAAGGAATTTGTCTAATCTTCCAGTAGGTGCAGAGTTTGTGGGGTAGTTAAAGTCCTCCATTACTATTGTGGTGTGCTTCCTATGTACCTTAATTAACTGACTAGTAAAAAGTTCATCTATTTCCTTTGTTGTGTTGGGTAGCCTGTAGTGGATGTAGGACAATTCATCACAGCCAATTCACCACATCCAACTCGCCACCCTCAACATGCCACAGCCAACTTGCCTGCTGCAAGTGAATTGTCCCATGGTGAGTTAGCCCATTCCAGCCTGTAGTATACATCTATGGCAATGTCATTCTTTTTTCCTTTTATAGTGACCCAAATACATTCAGGATGGTTTTCATCATTGTTGTGCTGTATCTCTGCAGAGATATAGATATTTCTTATATCTGGCTCCACTTTTATTAGGTCTGTTTCTTTTAAACAATTTAAATCCCTCTAGCTGTATATTCAATTCATTCATTCAAATGATATATAGACTGATATCTTTTAGTTATTTGATTGAATCTATAAAACCTCATATTATCCAAGATGCTTAGCACTATTATATGTGTTATTATATTATTTGGTTTGTGTTTTATTGATCTGGAGGCTTTCCTGTATTACTTTCATATCTCACCGTAAATTGTTTGATTTTGGAATTGTACAAATAAAATAATTGAATATAATTCTGTATTAGAAATTTCAAATTGTAAAATGGTATTCCTGGACAATACACTCAGAGGTGGTATTCAGCAGGTTCTGACCAGTTCTGGAGAACCAGTAGTAGAAATTTTGAGTAGTTCAGAGAACTGACAAATACCACTTCTGACTGGAGATTTTACAGCATTCTTCCCCACCAAGCCACACCTACCAAGCCATGCCCACAGAACCAGTAGTAAAAAAGTTTGGATCCCACCACTGAATACACTGTATTCAAAATGTTTATATATAAATAAAAATAACCTTGACCCCTCCCCAAAAAGAAATTTCAAATTGTATCTAATCTAATTTTCTCACACACAGGTACACATATAAACTGTGAATGCAAATTTAAACATTTCTTACTTGAAATAAAGGTGGGTGTTTTTCCTGTAGAATCTTAGACTTATGATAGATCATACTGTGTGTAGAGATGTCAAGAAAAACTTTAATAAATCAGATCATCTTGCTTCCCCATCATAGATTCTTAGTGTAAATTCCAATAATCTTTCCTATCTATATCTTAGCTAGTTTGCTATTTTGACTGGGAATTCAGGGACCTGCAATCCCACAACAGACTACAATGTTGTTACCTATTATCAGTTTTTCTTAGTTCTAAGAGGAAACTTGTTTCAAGAGAAGAACAGTTCTAACATAATTCTCAGAAGTGTAAATGGTACTCAAAAGTGTTTGATATAGTGGTGGGATTAAAATTTTTACTACTGGTTCTGTGGGCGTGACTTATTTGGTGGGCATGGCTTGGTGGTCATGTGACTGGGTGGGTGTGGCCAACCCAATTTCACTCACATTAAGGGGTGCCTCACTTGGCCCCTCCCCTCCCAGCCATTCCTTGTCACACCCAGCCTCAACGTATCTATAGTTCTGTAAAAATGTTGTCTTTTTTTGACTTTATTAACTACAAACTATAGATGTACTTTCATGGACCACTGAAAGGAAGAAATGGCTCACATGCTTTGCCCAAGAGGATGATAGGCAACAGGCTTTTAAGGGGCTGCCAGAAAGAAGGGGGGCAATGTCTTTTCCAAAACACCAGAAGGCAAACAAGAAGCAATGGATGGAAACTGAACAAAGAGAGAAGCAACCTAAAATTAAGGAGAAACTTCCTGACAGTGAGAACAATTAATCAGTGGAACTGCTTGTCTCCAGAAGTTCTGGTGCTCAATCACTGGAAGTTTTAAAGAAAAGACTGGACAGCCATTTATCTGAAATGGTATAGGGTTCCCCCCCAAAGTACCTTCTAAGTGTTATTCTGTTATTCTGACACCTTTCCCAGGACTTCTACTCAGAGTTTGGCATCCTCAGTTTTCCTGCCTGAGCAGGGGGTTGGACTTCCATAGTCCCTTTCAACTCTTTGTATTTATGCTCTGGACTATACATATTGAATGCATGTAAAATACCTGAAAAATACCTGGGCAAAAGAAAGGCAGTAAAATCACTCTAGGTGTAGGGACAGTGTAAAATATTAATACATGATAAATAATGGAACAATTAAAATAATAGCATAGAGGTTTTTCTTTTCTTTCTTTCTTTCTTTCTTTCTTTCTTTCTTTCTTTCTTTCTTTCTTTCTTTCTTTCTTTCTTTCTTTTGTCTCTGTCTCACCTCCCCCACTCTCTCTCGTGACACAAACACACCTGGTCTGGAACGAACTGATCCGGCGAGCTCCAGAGCAGCGGGTAGCAGGAGAATGAAGAAAGCAAGCAGCCCCGGGACATTCCACTCGCCCTCTCTTTCGGACCACCTCTTACCCTGGTGCTGAACAGACATTCTTCCCACGTGGAGTCAGCTCCTGCACAGCCCCACTTCCCCAGAAGAGCAGCAGCGGCAGCCACAACAGGGTGAGAGACAGGAGCAGGAACTGCTTCTCACCCTGTGCCTGCCTTTTGGGGAGGCAGGGCTGCATGTGTGAACCACTGATGCCCTCTCACCTCCAGCGATGGCAGGAGCAGCGGGCAGGGCAGCATTTGCTGGCTGGGCAGTCAACTGTCTTCCTCCCACAGCTGTCTGCCAGGGAAGGCAAGCCAGGGCTGAGCCATTGTTGTTGCTGGGCTCCCCACCTTGTCACGAGAGGCCTGCAACCGCCCCATGTTTTTTTAGGTGAGGCTGGACTCCAGCTGCCCCGAAAAAAAGATGCGGTGGCTGTAGGTTTCTTGCAGTGAAAATTACTGACCTCCAGCTTTGCTCCGCTTCTCCAACATGCCGCCACCACATTCTAGGCACAGGCCGCACAGGATCATCCCATTGCCTGCTGCGCCACTCCATTGCACTCTCCGGTGCAGCGGGCTCAATGGGGTGGACCTGCATGAGTTCTGCCACTTCTTTGCTGGTCGGAACCAAGACGGGAGCAGTGGCTGGAGGATTCTCCTGCCAGCAAAGAGGTGGTGGCTGTAGGCTTCTTGGTGGGGGGATGGGGACACAGCGAGACTCAGCCAGGAGTCGGAGGGCAGCTCCTGCACCCTGCCTGTCCCTTTCCGGTCCCCCCCTCTGCATCGAAGTACCTTAAAGGGACAGGCTGGGGTGGCTGCCTTCCGAGCAGTAGTGGACTGAAGGAAAGGAGGCAGAAAAGTTCACCCAAGTCTTCTCTGCCTTCTTGGGTATACACAGAGAGTGTGCAATGCATCTCACGGCACCAGAGGGACTTGCCCATGCACTGTCTCCTCACCAAAAGTTCCAGCCTCATATGTGGACATGTGAGGTCCCAGTCCAGGACCTTCTGCTAGGAGATGGCGCGTGGGCTACTGGCTCAGTTCCAGCTGGCAAAGCAGCAGCAGCAGCTGGGACTCGCCGCCCTATTCTTTGTGCTGGGTGCACCCCATTGCCTGCTGTGCCAGAGCAGAGATACTTGCCCAGGCAAGTCCCTCCGGTGCAGCAGACAATGAGGTGTGCATGCATGGCCGGTGTGAAGAACAGGGCAGCGATGGCAGCAGGACTGAAGCTCTTTTTTGGTGCATTCAAAAAGCAGAGGCTGGTAGTTTTCAGTGCAAGAAGCCTGCAGCTGCTGCCTCTTTTTTTCATTGCAAGAAGCCTCCAGCCAGCCAGCTCGGTTCCAGCTGGCAAAGAAGCATCAGCTGGGGATGCTTCTTGCACTGAAAAAAGAGGCAGCGGCTGCAGGCATCTTGTGACAGGGGGGGAAAGATGTGGGCTGACAGGGAGTCCAGCGGCTCTCAGCCCTGGCTTGCCTTCCTTGGCAGCCAGCTGCGGGAGGAAGGTAAGGTCCCAGCCACAGACAACAAAAGAGGTGGTCATAGGGGAGGAAGCGAGGAGATTAAGGGCTTGGGCCTCTGAAGGAAGGGAAACTGGGCGACACATCACACTTAAGGGAGAGAGGGTGATGAGTAGGTGGTGGCTTCGGGGCAAGGTCAGAGCTGTGGAATCACTCATTCCTTGACCCAGCTAAGGCGGGTGGAGGCTCCAGGGCCTTGGGGAATAGCACATCCCTGGGGCTCCGGCTCCTGACCCAAAGTGAAGACTGAGCGGGCAGCATGCATTGCTTACCTTTGGTGAGTTGAGCTGACCGGGCATTGGCAAAGCAACCGGTGAGGCAATTACTTGGGCCATGTGGCAAAGGCAACATATCTAGGGTGGGGGCAGGTGGGGCAAGTAATGAGGAGCCAGAAAAGTGAGCGAGCATCCAGCAGCTGGAAGGGGCAAGCGAGTGGCGACTGGGTGACCAGGTTGCGGGCGTGGCCAGCCAGAAGTTGCTACTGGTTCGGCAACTCAGGCCAAATTGTTGCTACCAGTCCTCTTGAATTGGTGTGAACCAGCTGAATACCACCACTGGTTTGATACCTATATAGAAGCACCCTCAAAGATAACACTTGTTAGTGTTCTCTTGTTTTAACATCAGATATCATTGAAATTCAGTGTTAGTAGGTAGATCAGTGCAATTATTAGTCAACCTGAATGCCATCTAGATGATCAATAAGAATTTGTAACCTAGTGGACTGAATAATAGAGACTATGAGCATTATCTTACATACCACTCTGTGGTCTTCTCCTCTGGTATCCTAGATTTGGAAGCAGAATGCAACACAACATGGATTTGGTACCTATGCACTTTAGAAAGTACTTTTTTTTACTTTTTGTTTTATTTATTTTATTTGTATCCCATCTTTATTATTTTTACAAAAACGTAAGACAGTGAACGTATCTACAATACATCTTCCTCCTTTTCCCCACAATAACAACCCTGTGAGATGAGTTGGGAGAGAGAGACTGGCCCAAAGTTACCCAGTTGACTTTCATGATTAAGACAGGATGAACTCAGGGCTCCTGATTTCTAGCCTTGTGCCTTAACCACTAGACCAAAGTGGCTCTTGCTCCAGAAAACACCATTCTGGCATTATACTGGAACAGATGGTTGTTTTGCTATTTGCCAGTGGAAAAGAAGCATATTATATATTTAGATGGCAAGATAGAATATCTCTACTCATTTTCTGAACATAGATTTGGATGACCCATGCATGGTGCATACTGATGGTATAATGAGGCAATCCTGTAACGGCTCCATTACGAAATTAGAGGCTTGATTTCTTTAAGAGTATTTCCATTCAGTTATCTGCAAAATCAGGACAATGAAGTTTCCTCAGTATTTGAGGAAAACAACATAACAACAACATAGGTACTGCATAAAATAGCAAGACTGAATAATAAAATGTACATCAGTGTCATTAGTAAGGTTACTTCTAGGATAGGAATAATTTGCTGTTTGCATTTTCTTATCTTGCGAAATACCAGATGACTAATTTTCTGCATTTGGGAGGATTTGGTGATTTTTTTCATTCTTTAAACATTCTTTTTAAATTCTTTTCAAATTGAATATATAACAATTTAATATTAGTGAGCTGAAAGAGTAATTAGTATCTGTCTTTAGTGGTATTAAAATGGTTTACAATACAGTTTCTATATGTGCACGTTCACACATGTGTCTCAACGCAAGAAAAAAAACCTCAATGTTGATAACTATACAGGAATGATTACTTAGTCACTGGATTTCATAACTCCATGTTTGTTTACTGTCACCAATGAAATAAGCTATATTGCAATTTGCAAAGCAGTCAAGTTTATATTTGCGTTTAGTAATATAGTTGCAAATTAAATGCAATACGTTTATTACTCCTTTAGAGAATAAATGCATGTAATTATATTAGCAAAGGAAAGAATCATAGGCTGCAAAGCATCTAGAGTACCACTCAATAATTTAATGATCAACTGGCAGGTCTCTTATTGTAATATAGACCTGAATATCCTGACTGCAAAGCAACCTTCCTACTCGGAACTGCCTATATACTCAGATGCTACCTTAACAGCTGTTTGGTCCTTGGTTAGGACTTGAACTGTTAAGTTTTACCAGTCCCAGATTGTGAATTGAATTGAAGAAGAAGATGATTATTATTATTGTTTTTATTGTGCAGTAATATACAAAGCTTTATTTAAAACTTATTCAGGCTGCTAAAATAACAGATACAACTTAACAATTCTGAAATATTAAAATAGAAGATTTTCATATGCAGTGATTCAGAATAATTTGTCATATTGTTTAATGTTACACCCCTCCTGCGTGAACTGCATTGGTTACCGGTTGCCCTCCGGGTGAGATTCAAGGTGTTGGTGTTAACATTCAAAGTCCTTTACGATTTGGGTCTGGGGTACTTGTGGGAGCATCTCCTGCCAATATCAACTACCGATCGCCCTGTGCGTGCGCACAGACGGGGACTCCTTGGGGTGCCGTTGGCTAGACAATGTCGGCTAGCGGTGCCTCGGGGAAGGGCCTACTCTGTTGCAGCCCCCGCTTTGTGGAATCAACTCCCTTTGGAGCTCCGTTTGGCTCCTGATCTTTGCTCCTTCTGCCGTGATCTGAAGACCTGGTTGTTTGAACAGGCTGGGCTGGACTGACCTCCTGGGGTTTTTTAAAATTATTTTAATGGTTTTAATGATTGGGCTTGTTAGATTTAATTCTTTAATTTTTGGGCCTTGGTGGTGCAGGCTGTTAATAGCCTAGCACTTAGCTCCAGCTACCTGTAATTATTGCAGGCTCGAATCCCACCAGGCTCAAGGTTGACTCAGCCTTCCATCCTCTCGGGGTAGGTAAAGTGAGGACCCAAGATTGTTGGGGGCAATAAGCTGACTTTGTAAAAATGCCGCTTAGTAATAAGCAGGCATATACAATGGAATGAAGGCTATTGCTGAGCATTGGGTTGTATCCCAAAAACTGTAAGCCCTGAGTCTCGGAGAAGGGTGGGATATAAATATGAATTAAAAAAAAATTTTATTGTTGTTGTGTTTTAATTGTGAACCACCCCGAGTCCTCGCAGAGAGGGGGCAGCATACAAATCCAATTATAAATAAATAAATATGATTACAATATGTAGTAGATATGGCCCTTTGGTCACAGTTAGCCCTAGAGCTGATATTTTACAAGCAGCTAATCAAATATGCACACTTGATGGTTTTAACATTCCATCCTCAGAGCCAACCATAGACAGTCCTAAAAGTATGGATTATGTAGATCCCTTCCAGTCAGGAAACCAGCCCAGTTATGGGAAAGAAATGACACCAGCTTCTCTGATAACTAATCTGCAGGACTTTAGTAGACTTCTCAGTGATGTTTGATATATTAAGCAGTGTATCTTTTGCAAGGATTAAATGTTGGAATCTTTTATTGAATTGTGATCCAAGTGACAATCATTTTCCATGGTAGTCTCTATGGTTTAGAGAACATGCTTCCCTTGGAAATGTTTAGCTCTGTTTCTTCTTGCATTTCACAAACTTGTAAAATCTATTTTATTCTAATACTGTGTATACATGGCTCCAGATCACTATGTATGTCCATCATAGTTATTTTTTAAAATTACTATTGTACACATGCTATTCTGTGATGCTTTGCAGATCCACTGAATTTTAAACTTTCTTGCAGCTCTCAGATCATAATGCAAACATGTCATATATTTTTTTCTAAGTTTAGGTCAGTAGTTTACAGCATATAAAAAGTTCATAAATAAAAACAATGTACTAAAGTAAGAAAAGTTTTTGCAACCATCTATGAGAGGAAAGACAAATAAGTAAAATGGTAATGCTTCAGGATTATATTCTTTAATGAGCCTGTTTTATTTTCTTTCTTTCTTTTCATTTTAATATGTATTTCTTGTATTTAAACTGAGCTGCATATATTATACAATATTTTTTGTTGTTTTTTGTGTTTTGTTTTTGATATGAAGTGACTCTAAGACCATTTAATAGTACAAATTCCATCATTCTTTACCATTAACTCTTATGGCTAGCTAGAACTAATGTGAATTCAAGTTTAACCAAGCCTGCAATACCCTTGAACAAATACCACACTAAACATCCTTAATTTATAAAATAGCTAGATATGTGTAAAGCTAAATTGAGGAGCCTGCAGCTCAGTGATATAGTACATGTATTGTGTAGAAGGTCACAGATTCAATCCAGAATCTTCAGATTAGAAAAATACTTTCTTTGAAACATGAATAGTTGCTTTTGGTAATATAATATTGGATGGACTCATGTGTTGATTCAATATGAAATAAAGTTCTGTGTTTCTCAATATTGTTTTGCAAGGAAACATTAAAACAGGTAATTGCTATTCACTTTGCAATACCTCCCCCTCCCCTGGTTTGGGGAAAATAAATCTGAACTGTTGATTGTGCTTCCTTGCTTTTGGCTGTTTATTTAGAGAAATGAAGTTGAGTACTTTGGAAATAGTGGGAGTTGTATTTTAAAATGCAAATCAGAATGAAGCAAGCTTTTTAAAAAGGCCAATGAGTTAATTGAAAAGTGCTGCTTAGACTTTCATGTGCCAAGGTGGCATAAATCTAAACCAAAGGTGACAAGCATACAATGATTACATTTCTTCTCTATTGGTGTATCCTGCATCTGAACTATTTATTAACTGGAATGTGAATGGGCAATGAATGGCCAATTTATTTGTTACACTGAGAGATGTATTACAACTGCCTTAAGCATTGATTTCTTTCTTTCTCCTATTCTTGGGTGGGATATATATACATAGAGTAGCTATAATATGGTGCTTCCTTATCAGATCTTGGATATTTCCTGAGACTGTCTGCAACCATTAACCCAACATATTATCTGACTTTAGTGATTAGTACAGAGCATATCAAATTGTATTGATGGCCAGTCTTTGGTAAGAATAGTGAGCTGAATTATTGGAAGGTAGATCTTGCTGACTTTGTGATACAAATGATAATGTTATGCCCAGACTGGGAAATTGCTAATTTGTCATTTCTTTCATGGGGTAGTCAATGATGTGATACTAATGAATGAGGCCCATAATTGCATCATATGGAATTGGAGTTTTCTGGGTATGTGTGGTTTGGGGAAAATTATCTGCATTCTTTTTGTTCATGAAAACTACCTTTACAGAATGAAGTAAAGGAACTGACTGCTGCATTGGCTATGCAGGGTCACTTGTACATGTTTCTCTATCTTAAAAACAAACAAATGCCCTATATTTTAGACAGGATTGAGGATTAACAGATTAACAGAGTTGAAAGGGATCTTGTAGGTCATCTAGTCCAACCCCCCGCCCAAGCAGGAGTCCCTACACCCTTTCTGACAGATGGCAGTCCAGTCTCTTCTTGAAAGCTTCCAGTGATGAAGCTCCTGTTACATAGGTGCCATTTAATCAAATTAAACTTCTGAATAAACTGACTTTGACTCATCATAAGTAACATCTTGTAAATCTTGAAGTACATATATGTCAAAACAAGCAACAGAATTCTGATCTTTAAAAAGCTGAACTTTGGTAGGACCAGAAAGTGTTACAAATTAGCATGGAAAGTTAAAATATTAGTGTGAATAAAGCAGTGGAATTCCAATTCTATGCTGTTGCTAAGAAAACTGTATGTAGTCAGAGATAAATACCTATTTATCTTCATATTCTATCATTTCTAAGGGAGATTGATATACTACTACACATATGTGGTATAATCTTTAACAGTGGCATCCTTGAGTTATTGCGTAAAATGGTGTTGTTTATTCAGCCATCTCAGGATTCTGTCGGCTTTCCCTTCTGCATATGAAATATAGAGTTAATGCATATTTGTAGACAGGATTCACTTTTTTTCTTAAAAGTAGATTCTAAGTTACAGAACTTATAAAATATATGGGTACTATATATATGTCTATATTTTACTTGGTGACGCATTCTTTTTGAGATGATTTTGTTCTGGTTCTCTCTCCCTCCCTCCCCCCCCCTCCAAATTACATAAAGCAGGGGAAGATAGCCATGTTGTTTTTTTAGCCACTGCATAGGTGAGGTTTTAAACATTCTAGGTTTCACATATAGTCATGCTGGCCACATGACCACAGAAATGTCTCTAAACAATGCTGGCTGCCTTGGCTAAGAAATGGGGATAAGCATAGAGGCGGTATTCAGCAGGTTCTGACCAGTTCTGGAGAACCGGTAGGGGAAATTTTGAGTAGTTTGGAGCCCACAGAACCGGTAATAAAAACATTTGAATCCCACCACTGAATAAGCACCATGCCCTAGAATTGGAAATGACTGGACAGGGGAACTCTTTACCTTTATCTAATGGGGACGAAATACTTAGTGGAGTGAAAACCGTGATAAAGAAGAGAGATACCAAATATAACCTTTTCACTTGCTGTCCTGTGGGCTTCTTAGATAAATCCCAAAAGCATTAGACTTGATCTTTTAGACAGTTTTATTTTTAAAAGGAATCTACAATCTTAAAAATGAACTAAAAATAATTAGAGTTGCATATATAGCCCAAAAAAATAAAAATAAAATTTGACCAATTGGCCTCATTACTGTTGCCGCACAATAGGCAAATGATTAAAACATCAAATAAATTTATCATAACACTGCAATCAGCCTTTCCACAAATAAACCAAGAAACAAAGAGCTCAACTAGCCAACCTAAGAAATCAATTATTTGAGAATGTAAAATAAAAAGTAAGTACCTGCTTTTTACTTTAAAAGATTAGTTTAGAAGATTAAATAATGGAATTGGGACTGAAGTCTCGTGGTCCCTTTGGAAATGTGCATGCTCTTTTGACTTGATTGCTTTTAATACCTTAAAGGAGAACTGAACAGGGAAGGAAATATCCAGGTGAAATTTTCTGTTCACATCATCAGCTCTATTTATTTGTTCACTAGCCTTTAGATGGTATCCCCATCCCCAGGGCAGAAGGGTACTGTTTAGATGGGTTCAGTATTAGTCATTAGAAATGTTACTGCAGGTTTTTGCTATCGGAAATATTAGTAAGTGGATAGTAGTAGGTGATCTGCAGAAAGTATTAATAGAAGAAAAAAGATTATGACAAGACATTGGCTACCTGTGATTTTGAATGGAGTTAAAGGTAATGAAAGAAGAAGGAACATTGAGTAGGAAGAAAGAGGAAGGAGGAAGGCAGGAAGGCAGAAACAGATACCACTATTTAATCTTCTTTTTAACCCCCATGGAACTCCACAAGTGAACAACTATTAGAATGACTTCTTCCCATGACCACTGCTAACTGGAATCACTCACCACGGAAGGAGTGGAATTGCTGCAAAATCCCCATTCCCCAAAACCTGCAGGTAGTTCAGAAGGAGATCATAGTGAGAACATAAGGTATCTGTTTCTTCCTCTATGTCCCAACAAAGGTCATCCACTAGATCAACGAGTGCTATCCCAATGTCATATCCAGGTCTGAAACCTGATTGAAAAGAATGTAGATAGTGGGTTTCATTTAGAACACTTGAGCTTCTATCATAATCAACATACTTAAAACTGATTAAAGTGAAAATTGGACTTCGGAAAAAATTATCATTTGTATTTTGTATTTTTGAAACACTATCTTATTTGAAGTGAACATCAGAAAAGATTCAATGGACATAGTCGGTCATCAGCAATAATAGTTAGTCTTTCATAGGATTAAATTAATTCCATTTAGTCAGCTGCATTGTAAGGCATGAAAAAATCATCCTGTATTGAATACCTAGGAATTCCAAGGAAGAGAATGGGAGAGAACAATGGCTAAAATACTGTACTAACTATAATTTGTTGGTTTTCTTTTAGCATGTGGACTTAGCCATTATGATTTGTAAATCCATCCAGTAGTTTAGTTAAATAAACATTAACTTCATGTGATGTGAGAACCCATCATTTATAACAGGGCAGATATCAGCTTTTCTTGCTACAATTTTTATTTTTATTTTTATTACATTTATATGCCGCCCTTCTCCGAAGACTCAGGGCGGCTTACAATTTTTGGGATACAACCCAGTGTGCTCAGCAATAGCCTTCATTCCATTGTATATGCCTGCTTATTACTAAGCGGCATGGACCTGGATCTAAATCACTATCAATTTAAAATCAAATTGAATAATGTTTCAAGGTTCACTCAGCCTTCCATCCTTCCGAGGTTTATAAAATGAGGACCCAGTTTGATGGGGGCAATATGCTGACTCTGTAAACTGCTTAGAGTGGACTGTAAAGCACTATGAAGTAGTATATAAGACTAAGTGCTATTGGTATTTTACATCTAATGTTCAATGGCCTACCCAGCACTGAAAAACATGCATCCAGTTTGGATGTTAGTAGCATTTTGGTTGGTATGCCATAAGAGGTACATATATATAGCTTGAATGATGTATAGCTATAGACCCCAAGACTCCATACAGGCCTTGAATATCTTGAGTGTGACTTTCAAGGCAAATCCAAATGTTGACATCAAATTGTAATTTTTAATGTGACATAAGATGAATTATGTAGTAATTTTTTTCTTCCATTCAGTTGTGCCCAATTCTAAGTGACTGCCTCAACAAATCACTGCAGTTTTCTTGGCAAGGTTTTTCAGAAGTGGCTTGCCATTACTTCCTTCCTATGGCTGAGAGAAAATGACTAGCCCAAGGTCATGCAACTGGCTTTGCGTCTAAGGCAGAACAAGAACACATGCTGTGGTGGGATTCAAATTTTTTTACTATCAGTTCTGTGGGTGTAGTTTGGTGGGCATGGCAGGGAAGGATACTGTAAAATCTCCAGTCAGAGGTGGTATTCGCCGGTTCTCCGAACTACTCAAAATTTCCACTACCAGTTCTCCAGAACTGGTCAGAACCTGCTGAATACCATCTCTGATGCTGTCCCAGTTTCTTTCCTGATGCCTTAACCATTGCACCAAACTGGCACTCAATACATAATTATATATAATTATGCATTACCCAGACCTTCACAGAAGTCTATTGGCCATTTGTAGAACTTCTGCAGCAGAAGCTGCTTGGTCATTTTAGCTTTCCTGTTCTCGATAATTGAGATATGATCCAGGGCTGCTGGGGTACTGGCTATGATAAGTTTGAATTAATATTTCAAATAGAAAAAAAATCAGTTGTATTTCATCTTGTTCAACAAAGAAGCGGCTTTGTGACTCAAATGTTGTGTATTTGATTCATTTATTGGCCTAACAAAAATAAAACATTTGAGTCAAATTATCTGTTTTGTAGACATTAAAATATAAAACATCCATCCTAAATGAAGGTATGGTGACACAAATAATTAAATCCTTTCAATTGACTCCTTTTAATCAATTTTAGTCTGACCTTAAATGTTGTTGGTTAGCCCTTTTCTTAAAACTACTGATTATTTGGGGAGATTAACTTGACAATTACTCTAATGGTCCATTTATGTGTGTCCCTTTCTTGCTTTTGCTGCTTTACTTGGAAAAAGAAATGGTGAATATGGTGGGACATACTCCCATTATTAACAAGAAAAGACACCACAGTGATTTCTTTACCAGATTTCTTAAGATCTTCCAAATAATACAATCCTATAGAAAAAAGTTGCTAAACAAAATAAGAATGAACTCTGAACTTTTGAAGAAAATTACTTGTTAAAGCTGAACATTCATTATTTTTCATATTCCTGAAATTGCATAAAAGTATTTTCTTTCTGCATCTCTCTGTTCCCTCAAAGTATTTATTAAATACCCTTAAAAGGGAATTAATTATATTGTAATGAACCATTTAATGCCGGCAAAGTGATATTTTTCCTTCACAGTTATTTCACAGAGACTATGCAATTCTGTATCTTCCATGTGTGCTTTATTTATTGAACCATGTTTAATACAAGATCATCTGCTGCTTTTCATTGATGGGAATTTCGGCTAGTAGCATTTTAAATAAGTGAAAAATGCTCAGTTATCACCCAATGTGAACAGGATCAATAATGGGTTAGTAGTGGCTGATAATTGCAGTCGCTCTTATGTACAAGCGCTTGCATCTTCTTGAGTGACTCTTATCAATCCATTGTCCACCATCATCTGATAATTAGACCAAAAATATAGTGGAAAATTATCCCTTTTTGAATCAAGATTGTAAAAAACATTTGAAGTAACAATTTGAAAAAATCTATTGTTCTACTTGGGCTAAAAAAAGCTTTGGTAGCTGAGTAATAGTATAGGGGTCAATCTGTATATATATGAGAGGGGGGAGGGGGAGGGAGAGAGGGAGAGGGAGGGAGGGAGAGAGAGAGAGAGAGAAACATGCAAGATTTGAAAATGCTTCAGAAGTTTACAAATAAATGAAAAATAACAGGGATAACTATTTCTTTATGACTAGAAAAACAGTCTATGTTTGGCTTTCTTAACATGCTGTGTCAGGATAAGAATGAGAATTTTTCTCACCTAAATTGGTCCTTCAGTTTCATCATTAAGTTATACATTTCTCCTTGGCTCTCCTTGAACCTCATACCTTCCTCAGATATGACCAAGCAAGAGGTTTGACAGCTATTTGTTTTCAGTTTTTAATTTCGATTCCTCATGTGGTACAGGGGGATTGGACCGTAAATGATCCCTTCCAGCCTACTGATTCTGTGATTTACACTGAAGTATGACATTATCCTAGCATGAATTAAAGGCCATTAAACTTAATGAAACTGATGTTCGAATACGATCATAATATTCACTCGCCACTTGTCACAAAAAAGTATATTTTTTCATTTATGTGAGATTTGAAAAATCTGAATAACATGAAAAGAAAATTTTCAAAAGAAAATTGATACTCTTGGGTTATTTTTTAAAATTATATTTATTTTAAATACTTTAACTTACTTTTTCAGGATCGTAGCTTTCCCTAGGAAGAATTGAGGTTAGTTTTGCAAATAATTCTACTACATCCAAAACACAAAAGATTATCATATAGGAATGTGGCTGGAATTAATGGAATTCTGGGAGATACTGTTCCAAAGGACATCACCAGTTTTTTTCCCAGTTGCCACAACACTTGGCAGGAAATCCTTGATTGCTCAACTGTTCAGGAAACCTGACCATTAGATCTGCCATGCAGATCTACTGAAGGTATGTAAATAATAAGAAAAACTTTCATTCTGATATGACATGTCAATTGCATATGAATCATAGCGAATCATAGTCTAGGGAACTCTTTTAGTCTGGTCTCCAGTGTTCTGCTCTCCGTGTGAGCAGCAGGGGAGCCGTATTGACATTCTCCTTTGCACACTCAGGAAAGCTTTTACTCCCATTTAAAGAAACAAAAATAGAAGACCATTTCTGACATTGCCAGCCAACACGAGAATTGGGAACAACAGACTGATGTGCACTTTATTGAGGTGTAACATGTGATTATGGCTCTAATTTATCCAGTTTTAATAATAGAAGCCTCTAGCTGGATAAAATTAAAGAAGAAAACTTTCTATTTCACCTTTGACATTATTTTTTAGGTCTTTAAACTATCTAGGACAGAAACAGAGCAATTTTAGGTGCAATAGCAGCTGGTTAGGTGACAACTGAACCAATGGCAGTTGGCCTTCAGCTGCATTTCAAGGTTAATTGTCTTTTCCTATGCATAGTCTAATGAGATAGTCACTTTCTGGTCACATGCTGTTAAAGCATGTAATACAAATTAGATCCAAAGTTCTAAACATGGTTTAATTCTTATAAAGATGTAAATGCAACTTTTAAAAATGGAAAATCCCATTGCACTGACATTAAGTGGGTTTAAAATTATTAATTATATTAGATGAGAATATTTAGTCTTTTGTTTGGATTGCTTATGTAGTTTAGCTGGTTGCGCAGAATAATATAAACCTACTGTTTTTTGTACTCAAGATGATCCTGAATTTATGATAACACCCCCATAAGAGGTATACATATTCATTCAGCTTGCATTTTTACTATAAGCTGCTGCTTTTGGGACATTTTTAATGTAAGGAAGCAGTGTATTTTATTGTTTGCATATTTTATATAAAATTCAAAATACAAGTTTTCATACCACTCTGAATTTGAAAGATGAAGAAGTAGTTTCATACCTGAAATTAAAAAATAGCTAGAGGAAGTGATTGGAGGTAATGAGCAAAGAATATTAAGTTTGCTAAAACTATATTTCCTTGATACTGAAATTTGGACCTGCTTGCTGAAATACAGTATTTCAAATATGTATCTTAAACAATGAGTATTATTATTAAAAAAAGTAAAATTTGTTTCTTTTTCCGTATTTTAGCTATTACATTTAATATTTATTTTATTTATTTATTTTATTGGACTTATATGCCGCCCCATCTCCGAAGACTCGACTCACAGTTAAAACATACAATACAATAAATATTTTAAAAAGGATTAAACAATTATAAAGCCCAATAAAACCAAATTAAAATACTTAAAATTATCCCATACCCCTGGTGAGGTAGTCACAGCCTGATTTGGTCGAACAACCAGGTCTTTAAATCGCGGCAGAAGGTGCGGAGGTCAGGGGCCAGATGGAGGTCCAGAGGAAGTTCGTTCCATAAGTCGGGGACCACTACAGAATAGGCTCGTCGCCGGGGGACCGCCAGCCAACACTGACTTGCTTTATGATATGCAGCTTTATCCACTGAATAATGAACAAATCAGTTTTATCTGCAATCAGAAATAATTTGTCCCTGCGGTACAGATCCCCACTACAGTTCCCTTATTTGTTATTTATTCTACAGAAAAAAATGGTTAATTTCTGCTTTGCCATAATGAGTTCATGAAATATAAATGGAAGTCCTTGCTTTGGTCCATGAGAGAGGAAAAATCTGAGGGGGCCTTGATAAATTTCAGGAAAGCAGATTTTACAACAATCTTGTTTAGCATGAAACTTGTACAGGTAGTCCTTGACTTACAACAGTTCATTTAGTGACTATTTGAAGTTACAATGGCACTGAAAAAAGTGACAGCTTGCCAGACAGGTATGAAAGATTAAGATCTTTTCTTACTCACTGGCAACATGTTCATGAACAACAGACCCACAGAGTTCCCAACTCACTGCCCCAGGGTGACTTTTTTAAATTAAGGGTGTTTAAAGGGGTTGGTAACAAAATGGGCCATTCCATCGATAGAAACCAATGTCCTATTACTGGACAACTATCAGAACTTCCTTGGGAGACTAAGAGACCATTTCAGTGATCCCATTCAGAGGATCACAGCCAATCAGGAAACTTGTAAACTCAAATAGGGCAATAAAGGAGTGCAGTTATTCATCACAGATTTTAAATTGTTGGTTGGAGACATTGGATGGAATGAGGTGGCCCTTGCTGACCAATTTAGAGAAGGGTTGAGTGATGACTTTCAAGATAAGCTGGCATGTCAAGGAACCTCAGCCACTTTGAATGAACTATGTCAGCGCCGCATTGTAATTGACTCCCTACTGGAGGAATTGAAGCAGACTTGGGGTGTCAGAGGCAGAGGTGGCTATGGGTTGACACACATAGGTTTCTGTCCTCTTGCTGCCATGTCCCCAGATCCAGAAGAAGGGAAGCTGATGCAGATTGGAGCTGTCAGGAGATTAGTTGCTTCAGAAAAGAGGCAGAAGCAGCTCTTTGTCTTTCAACCCCTCCTCAATCACACTGATCTCTCCTGGCAATTTGTGCACCGGACTGATGTTTCAGATGCCATTGTCAGAACATGCTACAAAAGTAGGAGTGATGGACCTACTACTGTGTTCCTTTTTCTCTTTCATGTTGTCACCCACAAAAGAAAAAAAAGTTATAATATATTTTAACAAGAAGTTGCCAGCAACCATGGCAGTTTTCCAGGAATAAAGGCATTGCTTGGAAATTGTAGAATTTCTTTTACAAATTTGTGAAGACTACAAGTACTTGGAACTAATGCAAAGTACATAGTCTTTTAACCAGGCAAATCAGATGGAGTCAATTTTTCTTTAGTTTCTATATAACCTATATACTTAGTTCTTGAAACCTGCTATAAGAGACACTTTCATGTAAACCAGTATAGATCATTATTCAGAAGCTTCCTCCCTGTCTTGCAATTTTGCAGTCTCAGAAGTTTAGGTAGCACCTCTAGGATTATAAACCAGAAAGGTTGAGATGACAAGCTGAAGATCTATTTGCAAGAATCAAGAAGTAACAGGTATGGAGATGATGTGATTCTGCCATAATGGTTATCTTAGTGTCCCTTTTCCTTTATGGAGGATATATTGCAGCTTTGCCATGCAACGAAACAGCTGTGTATGGGAGAGTTTTTAAAATGCTCTGTCTCAAAGCTCTCAGAGAATACTGGTGGCTGAAGATGACCATGGTCATAAAGGTATATGTTACATTTAGCCATGTTTACTACCATGCTAAACTATTTCTGCAGAAACCAGCTGGACTGTTGCCTTCAAGATAGATCAGGCTAGGATTCCAATGACATCTAGGTCAATACTACTATTGTTGTAAAGCTACAGTAATAGAATCTTGGAAGTCTGAATGTGCTTCCCCCTCCATTTATCTTTGTGAAATCTAGGGAAAGTCTTGTCTGAAGTGTTTACTCAGATTACATTACTACCCCATAGAATTCAGTCCTCTTTTATCTGATTGTAGTGTTGGTAGTGGCTCTTCTTCTTATCCCTCAAGAGTCAAGACCATTTCCTCTGCCCTCCACATATGAACAGTTTTAAGACACCAAAGAAGAGAGTCCAAATGGCTCTGATAGTCTTCCATCTTGATAGGCCAGCAACTCTGAAAAAGACCCTTATAATTTTCTATGTAGTCTGCATTCCAGAAGTTGTTGTCCAGTTTTCTCTATGCTGACTCAGTTTTCAGTTGTCTCAAGAAACCTGGATTTGAAACTCTGCACCTAAATTTAAAACCACTGCCATATCATAAACTTTCACCAACTTGTAAACTTTTGTCCCCTTGTTCAACTTTCCCACCAAGGTTCTCACTGTAATGTCATTCTAAAGAATCTCAGTAATCTCATGGAGAAAATGTTCACAAACATTTTGGGACTCAAATGCTGTCTTGGTGTATTCAGGTAGGGATTTATCCAAATAGTATGCTACAGTCATGCAGTCTGCCACTGGCACTTACAGGTGTCCTTTGTTACTTTTGGATGTTTTATTGCAGTGTAAAATTATGGATAATGAAGCCATGAATAATGAGAATCTATACAATATAACAGGAAGTTAAATTTCCAGAGGCTATGGTCATTCTTTTCATTCCATTGGCATTTTCTTCTTCTTCTTCCCATAGTGGTGGTTTCTATAATTAATCTGTATTTTCTTTTCTTTCTCCTTGCTTGATAACAATGGAGTGTTAGCTTGGCCACAAGGCTTCAACAACAGCTGACCATTTTCTTCTTCAGAGACACTTGCCTAACTGTTATTGATTATAGTCATTGCATAAGAAGGTGGCCAATTACTGCAAGGTATCTCTTTCACAATCTGGATGGAGGGGACTTTCAGTCATACAGCTGCATGCTATAGCTATCTATGGATTGTTTCTACAGCTGGACCACACAATAGGAAAGGCAGGACAAGCCATATAAGGCAAATAGGGCAGTTCCCTCCATCACTAGTTGAATCAGTTTGTGGAAGAATGCCAGCTGCCATAAGGAAGCCAAGTAGATCCTTGTGATCAGGTTGACCCAGCAAATGTGTTGTGGCTGAGCCAGAAGAAGAGAAATACAGGCAACCAAGCTCTAACATAGAGGTCTCCAAACTTGGCAACTTTAAGACTTGTGGACTTCAACTCCCAGAATTCTGGGAGTTGAAGTCCACAAGTCTTAAAGTTGCCAAGTTAGGAGACCTCTGCTCTAACATGTAGCAAATATACTGCATGCTGAAAACCCATAATTTTATTCATTTGTAAAAAAAACAACCCCAGGGATATGCAATATATAGTGTGTGTGCATGTATATGTGAGTGTGTGTATGTATGTGTACACACACACAGAGTCACACACATACTGAGGTTTGCAGATGAAGGGCACTGCAGTTAATGGGAACCCAGTAATGACGACCTCCTGTAACATACAACAGCACAAAACTGTTGTAAGCAAACAATTACTTTCATGTTTTCAACATTAAGCACCATTCTCTGAATTGCAGAGCTCACCTACGTTTAGATATAATGTATCTATAGTAAAATATATTTCTTGGCTTCTGAAAGAAATGTGAAGATTTTAGATTTAAAAGGAAAAAAAACCCACTGTTCTTGACTGTACATTTGTATGTGCTGTTTAAGGTCAGTAGTCATTTAAAAAAAACCCTCAAAAATTACACAAAGAACAGGACAAAAAATTACTTCAATATCTGACAAAAAGAAGGCTATCAGAGCCAAGAATAGCACTTTTTGCCTTTTTTATTTTAAGCACCTATATTTGACATGAGTACAATATTGATCCACACACTGGTGGCGTCGCTATCTTTGTGTTTGTAGTTTGCCCCCAACTGCATGTCACTTCATCAAAATCAATTTGCTTTTGCTTTTTGCAACACAGAGTTGGGTCAACTAACAAGCGACAGGGGTCCTATTCATGACAAAACAATTGTTGCATTGCAAGTATGGTTTTGCAGGAATTTTAACTAGAAAACGAATCCTAAGAGCATATTTTTCTTGCATCATTTACTATCTCATATATCATTTATCAAAACTTGAGATGCTCATGAAGGTCTTCAGTTTGCTTTAAAATAGACAGGTTAGTCAACTCTTTGAGACAGGGCCAGGTTGCTATTTTTTTAAAAAATCCTTTGAGAAAACTATACAACATACTCATTGCCAACATGGTAAATGATCCTATTTTGTATTGTTTTGCTTGTTCTATCCAATCAATATGATCTATATTCAGAAATATATTTTCATGCATGAAATATTTCCATAATATATAATATCAATCGTAAGGGATTCGTGTGAAGGAAATACTGTTTCTTAATGTTTTTGCTGTTTGATGCCTGAAGGACATTAGGCAGTCGTATGCCAGTTGTGATTTATCAGAACAGATCAAGTATTTGAAACCAAGTTACTATACTTGACAAACTACCTGCATACCCATCAGGGTCTCCCACTTTAAAATCATATGCAAACATTAGCACGATGACAATGAGTCTTGTCAGCAAAAACATGACAATAACAATATTATCAGCAGCTCCAAGTTCTAGATTACATCACCAATAGGCCTGTATCAAGCCCTTCATCAAGAGTTTCTTGAGAGAAAAACAATACATGGAAATGTATTGTTATTACTCTTACTATAGCCTACAGCAGGGCCAGAGGTGGTATTCAGCAGGTTCTCACCAGTTCTGGAGAACCGGTAGTGGAAATTTTGACTAGTTCAGATGATGATGATTTTATATAATATCTTTATTATTGTTGTTTTTCCTGTTAACTATTTTCTTATTGATATAGTATTTAGATGGGCTAACAATTTGTAAACAGATTTGGTAGTTTAATAGCTTAAACTCTTTTGGCTGGTTTTGCGTGGGGGGGAGAAACTAACATTGTTATGTTAATCAGCATTCAGCTAGGGAGGATTCTATGTGTATATGTGTATAAGACACTTTTTTCTTTTTAATGTTTTGTTTGCTGCATTTTTTTTATATATATATATAGTTTGGTGTTTTGTATTTTAGCCTTCTTTGAATAAACTAAATATTATGTAGAAAAAAAGAATTAATTTGGGAACAAAATACTTGTGTGCATAGGGAAAGAAAGATTTCCTGTAACAGGACACATTGTTTGATTTTAGTCTCCTAAATAAGGAGTTAAAACTGCATTAGAGAAGAAGTCTCAACAAACTAATGAGGCTTAAATCTTGATATAGGAAGTTGCTAATAGAATTGCAGTCCAAAAGGGGAGAGTTACCAGTGGGACAGGCAGGCAGGCAAGTTCCAACTCCTTTTACATAATTTCTTTCCACAGTCTGTTGAGTTGGAAAAAAAAAAGCTAACTTCCAAAATTTCAGCCACTTCATTTTGTTTCCACACTACTAACCAACTGTCATTTTCTTTATATTCCCCACAATTAGTCACCATTCTGTGGCTATTGATAGATTGAATTAATATTGATTAGTTTGTTTTTTTCTCCCCCTCTAGTTTGGACTATTTAGATGTTCAAATTTTTTTCTTTTTGTATTTGGGCAGTCTAAACTTGAGGATATTTTTTCAGTTATTTAGATGGAAGATGAGGGGTCCTTGGCGCTTTTTGAGCGTGGTTGTTTTCTTGCAGAAGTTCCATTAGCCAAACTAGGTAACATTATCATCAGTGGTAGTAAGGAGTGGGATTTGCTCTCAATTTATTTTTTAGTGGCTCACCCTCTCGGTGTTGGTGGGAGTGATGGCTGTTTGGTTGAGTTGTTTACTGTTAGCTTTTTGGCAGTTCATTGAATGGGGCATCCTTTACTTCTTGATTATTAATCTGGTGTTAATCTTGGTGTTAATCTCTGCTCATCTGAGTGTTGATTTCTAGGTGTTTTAGTCTTTTTGTTTCCCTTTTGGCTTGTCTCTTTGGCATGGTTGTAGATCAGTGGTGGGATTCAAATAATTTGGCAACTGGTTCTCCATCCTAATGATTTCTTCCAACAACCAGTTCACAGAACTGCTCAGAAAGTTAACAACCGGTTCTCCAGAACTGGTGAGAACTGACTGAATCCCACCACTGCTGTAGATGTTGTTTATGTCTATGTGCCTATTGATGACTGATTTGTCAGAGTGCCAGGCTTCCAGGAATTCTCTAGTATTTTTGGAGTTGGCTTTTTATAGGATGGTCACAGTTTCTCAGTTGAAACTATGGTTAAGTCTATCCCTGTATTATGAAGTTAAAAGAGCTTTCATCATGTCTTCTGATTGCTAATTGGTGTTCATAAATGGAGGAATTTTGCTTCAGGAGCAGCCTACTCAAACAATATTAGCTTCAGAAGGAATGATCGGTTTGCTTCTGTTCAAGCTACATATAATAGTACTTTGTTCTTAACAGTGACTATCTAGACCAGGGGTGTCAAACTCATAGTTAGTGTGTCATGTGCTGGCCACGCCCACCCCAGTTTAATGAAGGGGAAAAAAGTCACGATACATCACGTGATGATGACAACGTGATGTTGCTAGTTTGACAGCTGTGATCTAGACACATTGGACCCATTCAGTGCCTTTTTTTAAAAGTCAGTAATGG
Organism: Naja naja; assembly: GCA_009733165.1. Taxonomy (NCBI): domain Eukaryota; kingdom Metazoa; phylum Chordata; class Lepidosauria; order Squamata; family Elapidae; genus Naja; species Naja naja. Next base: position 23,545,729 of record CM019153.1, on the reverse strand, counting down.
CAAAATAGAGAAACAAAACCCAGTTTAAGGCACCAGGCTAAAAACCATAAGATTGAGTTTTAGTTTCACCTTAGACAAGAATGTTGGATGATTTTGGGTCAGTTTCTCTCTCTGAACCCATGACATCAGGCTCTGGTGACAATTGGCTAATTCCTGTTCAACCAATGGATTAACACTTATTGAGCCAAAAAGAAGAAAGAAAAAGAAAGAAAGAAAGGAAGGAAGGAAGGAAGGAAGGAAGAAAGAAAGAAAGAAAGAAAGAAAGAAAGAAAGAAAGCAGATCCTGCACATATGGAAAAACACTAGGAAGAACAAACAGAGAAATAGAGAAAGCACACAAAGGAAAACACTGCACCAGGGAAGAATTTGCGTGCATGGAAAAAAGTAGCAGAATGCATAAAGTGGGAATGAGAGGAGAAAGCCTATGAAGATTCCTCAGTGTTGTTATCATCAGTACATTGAATAGTGGAAGTAGATGATATGGATGAAACTACATTGTTTTTGTCCACTTGAAGTTTAATTATTATAAACTATAAAGTGGTGTCTCTAATTTATTTGAACCAGATTTTTAAAAATGATTATTCATTTAATATTTTTACAAATATTTCTCTGAAGAAACAGTTCCATTAGAACAGAGAATGCTTCTTCTACAAGGATGAAGGCAATGAATATGGATACATCCATTAAAGACAGAAACAATTTATTCTCTAGGACAATTGTATATTCAAATTTATGAACTTTTTCCATCTACAAATAGTACTTGCTTGCTGATAGTAATTAGGACTGAAATTTCCATTGCTAAATGATGTGGTCATAAAGTGCAATATTACATTATTGTGATTTATCATGAGATCATAACTTCTGACCTCCTCCTGCCTCTTCTCCATTGATTTTGCTTATAGGAAGCTGGCAGGAAAGACCAGAAACCCCAATCATGTGACATGGGGATGCGGCAACGGTTGCAAATCTGACCAGTTCTGGATCATGATCATGTGACTCCAGGAGTTCTGCAATGGTTGTAACTTTAAGGACTAGTCATGAGTACCACTCAGCACCATCTATAGGAGAAGGAGTGGCTGGACCAGGGTTCAATTCAAATGAGGAATCAGCCTAGAGCCTCTATATCAGGGGTGTTAAACTCACGATAACATGTTGTCATGTGACATATTGCAATTTTCCACCTCTTTTTCCCTGGGGGTGGGCGTTGTCAGTGCATGATGCATCTGGCCCATGGGCCGCAAGTTTGACATCCTTGCTCTATATAGATAGTCACAAATTGACTAAGTCCAATTCTTCTTGAATTCTGTTGACCCTTATGTCAATATACTGCTAGCCATTAGTTGAGTACATTCAGTTGGTCCTGATCTTTTGCTTCTGACACATTGTAACTTCAAATGGTCACTGAATGAGTGTTCATTAAGCTTATTGCAAGGACTATATTTAAAAATAATTTTTAAATATTTAAAAATTTAATAAAAATAAACAAGAACTACCTCTAGTAATACTATTAATTAACCATCCAAGACTTATTTAGCCTGTAATGAAAAGGTAGGGAGATGAGGAAGACTCCAACCTCTGTGACAGTGCCATTTACGAACAGTATAGATAGTCTATGTTGTGGATTTCTTTGCTTTATATTGCTCAATTTATCAGGAACTATGAGCAAAAATATTCTTCATTCAGGTGGGTGATCTGCAGCTGGAGGCCAAGTCTCAAGTGTTATTTATTATTATGTTTTTAACCTCACCATGGTGTTCCCAATGTTTTTTGGTCTGCATAGGAGTGAATGTCTATTATTCACATATATGAGACAAATAAAAGGTATGTTTTGGAGAAAAATACGCATTTTAGGTGGAAAGTAGATCTATCTGCAGTACTTTATTGGTGACTTGAGAAAACAGTCCCTGGAAATACTTAGTTACCGTGTTTCCCCGAAAATAAGACACTGTCTTATATTTTTTTTGGCTCCCAAAAACACACTAGGTCTTATTTTCAGGGTAGGTCTTATATATTTATGGTGCCAAATAGTGGGTGTGAGTGTGTAGGGGGGGTGTTTCACGGGTGCACAGTTGCTCCCTGAAAAGTCTTCCTGGAACTGGAGATTTACACTAGGTCTTATTTTCGGGGTAGGTCTTATATTAGGGCAGGTTTAGAAAATAGTGCTAGGTCTTACTTTCGGGGTAGGTCTTATTTTCGGGGAAACACGGTAAAAGCTTCATCTTGGATTCTTGTTCATGTAAGTTATAATTTTGGGATTTCTCTAAAGAGAGATAAATGACAATGCAATACCTGCATTAAAATATATATTGAAAAAAAATTCAGTCTGGATTTGAATCTTGCATGCAATATCATGCTTTTGCTACTATTTTAAGACTCATCTTTAATAACTATATGGCAAGTGGGTATTCTTGAATTCATGGAATCTGAATAAGAGGTTCAAATTTCTTCATAAGGAGAGTAGGTTTTTTTTAAGTGAATGATGGAACTGACTGAATCAGTCCTTTCTTATTTTAGGTCTATACCCATAAATGCATTTTGGGAAGCCACTGTGTCTAAATCTCAGTCTCAGTCTATTGTATTGTTGCAGAAATATTGTTTAACTTTCCCAAAGTGTTGTATAGGTTCCAGAAATAATGGATAGGAACATTCTGACTGTTATATAAATCATAATAAAAATATTTAATGGATCAATTTTAAGAAGAACGTACTTCTGAATTATCATCCTCCCATTGCTTTTAATGGTGCATTTTTCTTTAGAAGTGGGGAACTGCCATCATGCTTCAGTAATCTGTGCATATCTTTATTAGTAAGACACGTATCTGTGTTCCTAAAATTTTCTGTAAGACGTTCCTTGCATTTCTACTTTGAACAAATAGGTGGCACTTTTGACTTATATGAGAACAAGTCCTTTGATAAGAAGGGATACACAATACCTGTAAAAACCTTGGCCATGTCTTTCTTTCTTTCTTTCTTTCTTTCTTTCTTTCTTTCTTTCTTTCTTTCTTTCTTCTTTCTTTCCCTTTCTTTCTTTCTTTCTTTCTTTCTCTTTCTATGTAGGGAAAAATAAATGAAAGAGGGTAGCATATATCTCAGATACTGAAATAAAAATATGCTCATCCGCCCAGTAGAACAAGCAATTTTTAAATAAATCCCTTTTCCTGTAGTTTGGAATACCAGCTGAGCTTTTTATTGCTGGATCCTCAGCAATATCCTAAAACAGGCTTCCAACATCACATTTTAATACCTGTTTGTTTCAAATGGAAGGAAGCAGTAACTACAGAGTTTCATTATATTCCTCCCCCCACCCTTGGCCGGGTTCACATGTGTCCACATGCAGATTTACACACAGAGGGAGAGAGAGAGAGAGAAATCAAGCTATTGTCTTGGAAGTGTTACTTATCATATTAATTAAAATCTGGTGACACGATAACACTAGCAGCTGTGTGGGAAAGCGAGGGAAATTAACAAACGTTTGATTTGTTGTGTTGCTAATGTGACACTTATTATACAGGTCACAGTAAAACAATACTTCAGCCAAAATATGCTAATGCTGGCAGAGAACTGTTGCAGTTGTAAAAACATTGCTGTTTATTATAATGAGGCAAAATAGATCACTACCTTGTGGGGGCGGCAATTGGCAGTGGCTGTGATGGAGGAATTGTAAGAGAAGTTTTTTGTAACAGAAAAAAGTACACTTTTAAATGGAATAATATGAAAAAAAGAAGTATATGTTTACTATTCGGGCATGATGAAAAAAATAAAACAAAACATTTATTGCTCTCTGGAAGCACTAAAAAGATACTTTCTATCCATGTATATGATACAAGTAAGCAAACATATCTGTTCAATATCAAGCCATCCTAAACTGGTGTCTTAATATGTTTAAAGTGTGTTTTAAACTTGATATATTTAAATGTGTTTTTAAGTCACTATATTTACTAGAAGTGATTTTCCCCATTAAAATATTATGTATGTTATTACTATTTTATATTTGCAATTTCTACAGTTACTTTTTATTTTGCATTGTTTTTAATTCATAAGTGAATATATCTTTTCATAGTCACTGGCATCTCTTTAGTCAAATGCATTGAAAGTAGTTTTTAAAAAATGGTTTTTAGATTTAGTGATTTTCTAGTTCTATCCATGTACACACTTTGGAAGTACTTTATTTTTAAAGTGTTTTTCTCTTTATGATACTAAGCTTAGTGGAATTATTCATATTATCACAATAAGGAGATAAAGTAGAATTTTAAAGGGCTCCTTATATAAGACAAGTGTTTCCATATTCTTAGAGGAATAATTTGATTTTCAAAAACTTTTTTTCCAAAAAGCCTTAATTTTGTAGTTGTTTTCCCAATCCACAGTACTCTATTTCTTCTGTACATAAAATATAAGATTCTTCTGCCTCCCTTTTCTCCCTGATACTTTGATACTTTATTGATATGGGGTGTATGAAGTCAACCATGGTTTGACAGTCTTTGACAGCAAATCATGTATAGTTTGACTGAACACTAGTCATTCAGAACTGAATTCTGAGTAAACTATCTAATAGATCAAAGGTTAGACTTCAGGGTATGAATTGGGAAGGAGATTTCACCTTGCCATGTGAAAGAACACTGAAATGACATATGAATCAAACATTGGGGAGCAGGAAAGATCAAGAGTGAAATGATTCAGTTCCATGATATTTATGACCTAAGATTGGTTGGAAAGATTTTAGAACTCCATGTACTTAGCGCTCACAGTGTTTCAGTTCCGTGGCATTTTTCTCTTTGGAACAAATCCATTCTTGTTCCAATCTGCTAATCAATGTACCTGTATAGTACATTTGTACTATATCTTTGATAGTAATGTAGATTAGGAGAAGTCCTAATTCTTTCACAAATACTTATCTCTTCACTCTTTTTTGAATCAAGAAAACTGTTGCACAGTAGAATCAATATACAGTCTAAGGCAATCTCATTTTCAGTTTTATGCTGCTTATGTTATCTATTTTTTTATTAAAGTAATCAAATAACTCAAAAATATAGGTAGACTGGATGACAACCTGAAAGTACTGTTTTCACTGGGTAATTGTACAATTGATATTAAAATAAATAAGTTCCAAGACAGCATTTATCTATGAGTTCTCTAAGTTAAGTTTATGCAATAGAAGATTCACACAATTATTAAATATGTTTCATTCATTTTCATTTTTTAAAATTTAGTGCTGAGCTGGAATTTTGAATTGCTGAGTTGTAGTATAACTGATTACAGATAGATGATAATATATTAAAAACAAAAAAAGTCAGAAACATAATTTGTAAGTGAAATGGAAAAGGATGATAATAATTTAAGTGCTATTGTATTTACATATTTAAAACCCATATGGATAACATGCATATTGTGCTGCTGGAAAATAGGAGGAGGAAGGAGTGTTAGTATGTTTCCTGCCTTGAGTTATATATGAAAAAGGGCAAAATAAGAATAATATGTATCACATATACATATGTACATACAAATACTCATACCAAATATTATGTGTCATGCATCATATATTATAGGAATGAAAAGGAAAAGGTGTTCAGATTTGTACTTTTAGAATTATGCCACTAGAAAAATTTAAAATATATTTTTATTAATTTTATTTTATTTGTTAAATTTATCTACTGCCTATCTCTCCATGGGGCTATTCTAGTGGCTTACAATAATAAAAAGGAAGAAAATGAAGGAGTGTAAAAAGAATAGAAATAAAATAATATAATAAGAATCATAAAATAAACAATGAAAAAATACACGATGAAAATACATCAATACATCAGATATATTTCAAGTAGGGTAAAATTCACTGTTAAATTCCATGTCAGTTTTATTTCCCTGATCTGTTTTACAAGATAAATAAAGAAACTTACTTACAATATAATGACTTTTTCTCCTAGTTATTTAAGTTACAATTTTATATCTTACCATGAACTTTCATTTTTCTTGCACAGCCTCCAATATCTAATGTTATTTTTAGATAAATTTGTGAACTGAAGCTTATGTATATCAGTGGGGAAATCTATGTGGAAGTATGTTCTTTAGCATTTGTTGTATTCATTTCCATGTAATTTCATACTAGATCAGTGTTTATTTAAATAAAAGCTATCTGATTTAATGGATGGAATATCAAGTTAAATTTGAATTGGACCTTAATTTCACTGATTACTTATTTTTTTACCTAAACTTCTTATGAAGCTATCACTTTAAAGCAGAATGAAACACCAGAGCTTTTTCAAGGAAAGGCATACAATATTGTAATAGAAATGAGTTAAAGGAAGAACAATTGATGTTCATGTATTAGAGGATCCCTCTGGAAATACAATATTTTATTAATATGAATATTTTCATGGTGATCAGTTTCACAATTTGTAATATTTATAAAGTTAAAATATTGAAGAACATTTATTGAGCAGTTGACATGTCAGTTAATGTTTGACATCCAGAAGTTTTGTTTATTACCAAAACATTCAATTACTGTACATAATTTATGCTTGGTAACTTTGTATCAATCTTCTTAGAGAACCACAGCTTATACATTTATGTTCCCTTTATTTGCATGATTTATGGAAGCAGTCTTCAATATAAAGAACATCTCCGTTGATTCAATATGATTGTGGGTGGGTGTTGGCAAGCAATATATACATACATACACACACACAGTACAAACATACTCCCTTTTTTACATACATACATAGATATATATAATTACCCAGTTATACACACACACACACACACACACACACCTCAATCAAGAATAACCACATCTATTAAATATACTTTGCATACATTTTATTCTAAATTAAAATTAACCCTTATGTAGTAGGGTAAGAAGGTTAATTCAAATAATGGGACTATTAATAATAGTCAATTTATTAGGAAAAGGAAAACCCCCCAAGATTCTCCAACAATTAATCTGTGGAACAGTTTGCCATCAAAAGTTGTGGGTGCTTCATCATTGGAAGTTTTTAAGAAGAGATTAGAGCAGGGGTGTCAAGGAAGGAAGGAAGGAAAGGAAAGGAAAGGAAAGGAAAGGAAAGGAAAGGAAAGGAAAGGAAAGGAAAGGAAAGGAAAGGAAGGAGATTATAATGAGAGTGAATGAAGGCCTGAGGGAAGTCCTGCCTTAGTACTTGGCCACCAAGGTACCCTCGACATGAGTGATTTTGAGCTGGCCACACCCACCCCTGCCACACCCATCCCAGCCCCCCCGAGGTCAAACAACCCTGATGTGGCCCTCAATGAAATTGAGTTTGACATCCCTGGACTAGATAGTCACTTGTCTGAAATATATAGGATTGCTTGCTTGAGCAGGGGGTTGGACTAGAAGACCTCGAAGGTCCCTTCCAGCTCTATTCTGATTTATTGGTACAGGGTCTCCTGCTTGAGCAGTGGATTGGAGTAGATGACTTACTAGGTCTCTTCCACTTCTGTTATTCTAAGAAATTAGTGATTTGTGGGAATTATTTCCAATCTAGCAGTTATCAGAAATGACCAACAGCAGTTCCCATGATCCTCAGTCCTGGGACAATTGTCATCCAGCATCCATCTGGCAGGAACTGAGTTAGGGAAGGCTGCTCTACAAAACAGGGAATTGTCTGTTTCTTTCTGAATCACACGATACCTGATTTAAAATATAATGCCAATACATAGGCTACTTTTTTTTGTAAAAGGAAGTAGGGTCCATGTAGTCTAGGCAGAGGTGGTTTCAGCAGGTTCTGACCAATTCTGGGGAACCGGTAGCAGAAATTTTGAGTAGTTCAAAGAACCGGCAAATACTACCTCTGACTTCCCCCGCCCTATCTATTCTCTGCCTCTCGAGTCCCAGCTGATTGGCTGAGTCTTCTTTTGTTGCCCTGCACAGGAGAACAGAGCTGGAAAGCAGGTTAGTGGGGTGGGGAGGGAATGGGGATTTTATTTGTTTGTTTGTTTATTTAATATTGCCGCCTATTTGCCCATGGTGACTCGAGGCGACTTACACAATGTAAAATCATATTTTAAACAAAGAATAAAAATAATAAAAACTAACAAAAAGAATCAAATAAATTAGTAAAGTACAACAGAACAAAATTTGGGAAAACAAAACACAAAACAAAAAAACAAAAAATAAAAAACCAACTCCCACCCCCCACACCCCGACAACAGCAGATCACACTAGCCATTTGATGGGCTCCATCCCTCTTTGAGTTCCCCAGGCCCACTGGCAAAACCAGGTCTTCAGTGCCTTTTGAAAGAGTATTAGTGAGGGGGCCATTCTAATCTCTGGGGGAATGATGTTCCAGAGAGAAGGAGCCACCATGGAGAAGGCCCTTCTTCTGCATCCCACCAGGTGTATCTCCCTCAAGGGTGGGACCTGCAACATTCCCTGCCTCCTCACTCTAATGGGTCAGGTGGATGTGACTGGCAAGAGATGTTTCCTTAGATAACCCGGACCCAAGCCATGAAGGGCTTTAAAGGTGACAACCAGCACCTTGATTTTGCAGTAAGCTTCCCCTGCCATGCCCACCAAGCCACGCCCACCAAGCCACACTCACAGAACTGGTATTAAATTTTTTGAATCCCACCACTGAGTCCAGGGCATGATCACATAAATAGCAACATCGTGTTCACATGTGTAGGGATTTCAAGGGCTGCATGGGAATGCTGTATGTGCTAAGGCTTAACAGATGCTTAAGGCTGGGGGCTCAATTTAAATACTCAATCAGGTGCATGGAATGCCAGACAAATAACTGAAAAAGAAAAAAAGAAAAAGAAACAAACCAGTCAGTTTGGAGACTACCCAGATCTGCTCACCTACTAATATTTTGTGAGCTTTCTATCAAATGTAATGCATGCTTTGGATACTTAGGGTTAAGACCCTCACTTCATCTCTGTTAAATATTTCTTAAGCATGTGGCTGTGTTCAAAGAGAAAAAACTTAAAAGAGACTAGCAGCAGCTGCTCAGTGATTTTTTATTTCAAGAATCTGCAGTAGGGTTTTAATTTCTGCTTAGTGCTGATATATTGAATGTTCTTAAATTATTGGGAGAAAATCCAATGTGTACATGATGAAAATATTCTGCTTTCTCCTTTCATAAGCCCATGATCGACTGACTGAAGAGTTTAGCTGCCTTATCTACGAGCCTCTTAAGTCAGGATATGTGCACTTCAGCCAGCTGTATCCTGCATACAATAGGATGTAGGTGGCATCAGTCCAAATGTTGCCCCTGCATTTATAAGGCATGAGAAATTTTGCTAGGATTTTTTTTTCTTTCTTTTGCTAAACGACACAAGAATGTTTGGAGATAATTATTTTAAAAACTTGTACATTAGATGTTTATCATGTAGATATCATTCCACTGTACAAAAAGAATATCTTCTTATGAATGAAACTTGGAAATGTGGTAAAACTTACAAGAAAATCTTATGAAAAATAGAGCTTCTTGTATTTTGTATTGATTAAATTTCTCATTATTAACATATTAAATAATCAGCCATTGACTATTTAGAGAAAATATATTTTCTTTAAATTATTATAATGTAGTATTTTCTGTATTAAATGTTAGTCCAGCAATAATGGAATAATACTTTTTTTTTTACAAAAATATCACCATTTCTCTGAACACGGCAGGTTGTGGTAGAAGGGAAAATAATAATAAGCAATTTGGATTTGGGGCATTGTTCTTTTTAAAATTCAATTTCCATATATCAATACTATTCAGGAAGTTCTAAGAAATATTTTATATGATTTGCCAAAAATAGTTGTAGCTTCAGGGATGTAATCTCCATTTTCTAAAAGTGGGAAATGGAATCATATTAGATATAAATGCAATGCAAAAAAAGTTAATGCAACATTGTGTGAGAAAAATTAAATATACAATAGTCAAATATATTCAAATTTGTGGTTCCCACAGCAACTGTATATGAAGCTTTCTTTGAACTAAGGTTCATGTATTTTAAGTGTTATGCCTGAAAAAGTACCATTCCTAATCCTCAATCAAAGAAAAGAAAGTTTAGAAAGAAATAAAGACACTGATCTCTAAAATCAAGTAAAAATAGTTTTCAGGTTTTTCATTCTGAACATGTTTCTTTAAGCAAACGACTGCTTTTTATCAAATGTAATCAACATAGACTTGGACTTTCTAACACTATAATCTGCCAATTAATTGAAGGTTCCTTGGTGCAACATCTTCCTTGTAGCTAATTGGAGTGTATGTGTGTGTGTGTAAAAATATTTCGGGATATGTGAAATTCTGAGACTAACTTCTTGCTAGTGAAATAATACTTTAATTTAAATATTTAATATTCTATATAATATTTATACTTTATATTAAGTTAACATACATATATAGATATATGGGTATATATAGTGTGTGTGTGTGTGTTTGTCTGTGTTTGTGTATAGCATCAGTCGGTTAAAGAGGGACTAGGCACAATTTGGCCTTGTATCGAAAACCTGGTTAAGGGCCATACCTAAATGCATCCATGCTTGTACACCCTAATCAGCACAGGTTATTGTTAGTGAGTAGAGTTATGTCTGCATTAGTTGGTTAGGAAGAGATGGGAAGATTCTCTGCTTTCCTCTTCTAACCAACATCTTTGCTATAAATTACCATTTTTTTTCTTCCAGTTCGGCACATTTCTTGGAAGAAATGTGAGGTTAATAAGGATTCTTTGCTCAATCCAGTTGATCAGGTAGGCAGTAAGGAAAAGTGAAACTGAAACTTTGGCATCTTCTACAGATGATAAAAAGTCAATAAATTCATAGACTAAGATCAGATAAATCAATGGCTGGCAGGAGTTTACTTAAGGGCCACTGGTTAAAAAAAGACAGAAATGGATTTTGAACATTTATTATGCAATCATTTTTCTGATGTTTTGTGTCATGATCAGAGTTAATTTAGTCAAGGCTTTATGTCCAGTTCATACATCCCAGGATCAAATTATTCAGTATGTCAGCACTTCATATTTCAGAGAGTTAAACTCCCCATTAACACCTGCTCTGATCATGCTAATTTTTAACCCTGTTAGCAGATGCTATTTTTATTGTTTAAAATATGCATGTTAAATGTAAAGATGAATTAATGACAGGTCTGCTTTGGCTACTCATTCAAGAGAAAATTTAAAAATATGTCTAGGTCAACAGAGTAAACGTTACATTTAATGATCATAAGAATTGTCCAAGTAGGGTACTACTATCTGTATGACAATAATAATCGGTGTTCTTCTAATAGCTTTATTATTAAACATATCTCTATGCTGCTGCAATAAAAATGATTATTCTATTTGTCTCAAATATGTTTCCTTTTCTGAAAACAGCTGATGTTGCAAATCATATTTATATTATAGCATATTTTGTAAATGTTTCTATGTACAGTATATTGATATGCAAATGTTGAAAGAGTATTAAAACAAACCAAAATCAAGTATTTAGGATTTTTACACAGTATATTTTAACACATATATTTGTAACTTAGATTTTATGATTTGTAAAACTTATACTTTTAATTCATTTTTAATATCCCACCTAATACTTAATCTTTGGATTTTAGAATATATTTGGATGGGATAGAGACATTTTTTAAAAGTAGTGGAGAAAGGGAGGAGAAGGAAGAACATTTTGAAATATGACAAAAATCTGGACTTAAAAACAAATCTGTAAATATGAAAACCTGTTATTTACTTTCTGATCTAGACTTTAATGATGTTTAGAAGCTCTATGCAGCTCAGTTTCCTCTGAGACTCATTTTAAAGCAGTGATATATGTAATGAAAATGAATAAAGAATTCATAAAGTAGCTAAAATGTACTTTGATCAGTGACTGGGCATCACCTATTTTATTTCCAGCTATAATAATAATATTAATATGGCTACCCACTGAAAATTCATGAAGCATTTAAAACAAAAAACAAAACCAAATGCCAGATTTGGCTTTTCTTTTCTTTTTAAATTAAGTATATACCCAATTATTAGTGTATTTTAAACATGCACAACATTAATTCTGAAAAGTAAGGATTTCCTAGTCTGTGTAGATTATTACTGGATTTTATCTTTCCAAAAATGGGGAAATGATCCATAGCATCATGCAATACCCATAACCTGAAAATCTGTGTATCACTTTGTAAAACCTAAACTAATTAACTTCTTAGTATATTGTTCTTCAATGTGTTTGGTGTCCAAATAATATATTTGGTGTCCAGCTAAAACCAGAAGGATCATCTATGCTTTTTAAAGGCTGTAGTTTATAAAACACCTCCAAAAGAAAAGCTACCTTGAAAAGGGTATAAAAAAACCCAGTTAGCTTTTGGTAATTAGATAGTTACAAAAAGATGTCAGATGAAATCTATTAAGCAGAGTTTTAGTGGCACATACAGTTTTCTAAGAAAAAGAAAAAAGAAAAATCAAATGAGATATTCATGCCAACCCAAGACAAACCATAACATTATAGCAAATGATAACATGATTTTCAAATAACATATTTTAATGGAATAAAATGTAAACTTAATCTGTATAAATATAATTTTATATATTTTTAGCCAGCTAGCTACCTTGAAAATATGCTATGGAACAGAGTGCTCTCAGGATTGCAGGATGACCCTAGGGGTTCAGCTGTGTGATCCTGAGAAAGGAAATGGCTGGTTTTACAATTTGGTGGCAGATCTGTGTTCCTGTGCATACCATTTCAGCCAACTTCATCAACTTCTGCAACCGTTCATCCATGGTAGGGATCAAAGTGTCTTTCCATTTTTCTGCATACAATAGTCTTGCTGTTGTCAACATATATAGTAACAAAGTTCCAATTTTTTTTTCCAGGTCTTTTTCCATTAGAAGCAAAAGGAGATTGTTAGTAATGTTTATATGGAACACTATCAGACAAAAGCAGAATAAAAAAAATTAGCAGCTCCATCCCAATTGCATTCTTATTTTTAATTCTGCCAGCCTATATGTAGGATAAAGTGTCGAGATTTTGTGAAAGACTTCACTGTGTTTGTGGTGTTAGCAACATTTCTCACAAGCAAAAAAATGTCTATTTCTGTTGGAGCCATTTTCTGATGAACATTTCCTAGATTGGTTAGAAAAGACACAATGACACGGGCTTTGCAAACAATGTCCTACCAAGAAAAGTAGTGGCAATTCTAGGAAAAGTGCTAATTCATCCTTACCTTATATACTTGGTCTATTTAATTTCTACTTTTTATATCATCTAGTATTTTGTGCAACAATACTGATTTTTTAAAAATATCTGTGCCATTAATTAAAAACAATTGTAAATTTTCTAATATTTATACACCTTCAGTGGCAGGGATCAATATTGTTACTTTTTTCCTCTATTAAATACATACAATTTTGATCATTATACACACTCTTTTGGAGTTAAGAAAAGGGACCATTTGTCCAAAGGGAGCTTTTAAATAGAGCTTTAAAATGTGTTGCAGTCTCTGAGGGAAGCCTTTTTCCCTTAGTGATTTGTATGGAAATGCTGGGTGAGACCTCCAAGATTACAATGCTTATTTTACATGGTCTTTAAATAGCAGTCCCAGAAGTGCCAAGCATTTTATTATCCATTAAGTTACTTAGCATTCACGGTGTTCTTTTGGTGAAAATTATTTTTCCTCCAGAAGTACCTAATATATAGGTATTCTACAAAAAAAGAGAGTAAAGATAGAAGAATCTGCAACACTAATAACCTCCCATAAATACCTGATAATTTGAGAGAAATTGTACATTATGTACATGTGGTTTTTGAGAGGGATGGGTAGCCACGCAATACCAATGTGTTTAGGGTGTTATATTCAACCAGGGCAAAAAACATGCAACTTGACTTTTAAAATATAGGATTGCAAATTTAGTGATTCCATATCTGGCATTTGCAGTACCCTGAATCTTTCCTGGAAACAAAATGTAATAGTTTTTTTTTGAATGCTCCTCTTTGAATAAATTTGAAAAACTCTGAAGAAACTTATACAATCTTTGTAGAAAACAGTGATATTTTTCCAGGTTAGTTGCAATTGTACATTGTTCACATATATTATCTCAATCATAATTAGAAATAAATTTGATGGCTTTCTTCCCAGTGAGTTCAGCTAGAGCAAGTTCTCAGTAGTTCATTTCAGATGCAGTCGGTCCATTTCTTTTACCTGTATTAGCTGTATACACTGGTTCATGTGTTACTGTAAAACTGCCTGGAAGAAAAATCTCAAACAAGGATAAGAAAACCATAGATCCTTATAATAATCTTGTAGGGCTAGAGCCTTTTCTAAAGTTGTCATCCTGATTTGCTTCCAAAAGTTGATAGCACAATACTGGCTGTCTTTTTCAATATTAAATACTTTGGGAAATGTAGGTTTCAATTAAACATCAGTTAAATCCTAAAACTAATACTGATGGGGAAGTTGTCTTGCCCCCATCCACTTCTCTGAAGATAACATTTGGCATAACGTGCAAACTTCAGTGTTTAGTTACCAAAAATCTTCACTTAGTCTATAACACAGAGTAGTTCCTGATTGACTGGAGCTATCCCTGATGCTAATTCTTCTGCATTACTGTTCTAGGTTAATTAGGGCAAGCTTTTGAATAGTCATCATACGGTTTAACTTTTCCAGCAAAGGAGAATGACAAGGAGAATAACTAATTTCTTACTGCATGTAAAGGATATTGCTGCTGAAGTTTATATTCTTTGCTGTAAATCCACTTCACTATCAGATAGTGTAAATGCAGAGTTGCCATGCCAAATAGATTACTGTAATTTTAAAAACACTATTAGAAAGGAAACAGGTCTTCAAAATCAAACGGTATGTGTATATGTGTATAGATTATTTTCATTGGGGCTGAAGCTTTCTTCTTCAAAAAAGAATTCAGTGGGGCTAAGAATTCATTTAGAACTGTCAGCCAAAGTGTAAGAATGATAAACGGCTTTGGCCTTGATAATTTTTATTAAGCACTAAATGTCACATTTAACCCGCATTACTGAAAGCAATTACCCATGTATCAACAGTCAAGCAGCGCAGAGCTAGATGCCTGAAGCAGCCGTATTATGTTCCATCTGGGAATAAGGATTTTCAATTAGGAGGCAAATAGCTGGAGAGGAGATCAAGTCCTCCCGTGCCTCCCAAAGGAGGTCTATGAGAAGTAAAGTCTTCACATCCAAGTAATCGCAGGCAATGTCAACAGAGAATTCCAAACCATCTGCTGCCAGCACAGCATTTACTTTATCAAATCTCAATATTTACAGAATGATGATCAGCTCCTGGGACCAAGATGGCTCACTGCCAAGGTGTTCTGGGAAATTCATTTTAAGGTGTGTCTCAGTAGGCTAATTTATTTACAAGCACCTGTTTCATCCATGGGAGCTGTTAGTGTGCTAGATGACCTACAGCAGGAAATGGAGATAATCTGAGCTAAATTGATTTCAATTGATTTTCATTTGTTGATGACACAATTATATACTGAAGGCAGAAATTTCTAAGTTAAAAAGAAGCATGTTGCTACTCATGGCTTTGTTAACTGCATCCAAATGTACAAAAATAACTGTAGGTATTTATTTACTAATTAAATTTATATGTTGAATTGGAAGTTAATTTTGTAACTTTGTTTCCTTGGCTATAATAATTCTTACTGATTTTGGAAAAATGCATATAGAACGTTCGGTTCACCTGTTTGGCCTTGTATTTGAGGATGTGAATGGAAGTAGTTCTAAGCCATAGAAAGGCACCAAAGTTAATGGTAGTGACTAACCAATTTCTCTACTGCTCTACAGTAATTCTAGTTATATGTTTAGTATTTAGCATAGAAATGTATAATGGACACATTTGTTGGCTTGTAGTAATAGTTATTTGCAAAACTATTATATAAAAGAAATGCCATACTGTATGTGATTATTCTTCATTATGCTTTTCCTTCTACAACATAAGTATAGTGATTCTTTATATTTTTTCAATGATATTAATTACAGCTATTCTTTAACTGCCAGATTATAAAGTTTGAAAGATAAGCTATTTTGAACTATAATATGAGAACAGAGTTATTGGAAACATTTGTAGTTCAAATCCATCAGTATCCCTTCAAAGAATCAACTTGTATAGCAAAGTGTTGGCAATATTAATTTTTTTTAAAAAATTCATATTTATATCCCGCCCTTCTCTGGAGACTCAGGGCGGCTTACGATTTTTTTTTGGAGCACAACCCAGTGCGCTCAGCAATAGCCTTCCTTCCATTGTATATGCCTGCCTATTACTAAGCGGCATTTTTACAAAGTCAGCTTATTGCCCCCAACAATCTTGGGTCCTCAATTTACCTACCCCAAGAGGATGGAAGGCTGAGTCAACCTTGAGCCTGGTGGGATTCGAGCCTGCAATAATTGCAGGCAGCTGGAACTAAATTTAAATGAGCTTCTGAGAAGATGGATGAAGGAGAGGTTGCCTATGAGCATACTCTGAACTAGGATTATTTTTGTTGAGGTTATTATTTTTTTATTTATATTTTTTCCTGGTGCAATTTTAAGTATCTGTTGAAATACTGCAATGCAGTAGGGCCTGAAAGAAAATACTGCCCAAGCTTAGGTGTGAGTGTAGTATCTGGGGTTATCAGAGTTGACAACATACAGAAAATTAATTCTATGCTGCCATCTCCAGTGATCATCTGCAGTTTTGCAGCCCAGATCTGATGGTCATACAAAAAGTAGTTTTCTTGTTATCCTACCCAACTTGGAAAAGGAGTCTGGCTAAAGTTTACAAGCAGAAGAAATCATTTCCTTTCACCACTTTTTTTTTCAGGTCCACACCTTCTTCAAACCTCTAATTTTGTATTTTTTTTAAGCACCAACAAGTTTCTATCAACAATGTCCAACCTGAAACTAGTTACTTCGTTATTCTAATTTTGTAAAGAGATCTATCAATTAACAATGCATGGGTCTGTGAAAATAAGGCTAAAAATAAATTTGCTTGGGAAATTATTTGTAAAAAATAGCATAAATTAGGGCAAATTAAAAGATATATTAGAAGATATGCAGTTTTCTATTTGTAGAAAATATTTTTTAAAATAATACACAAATAATACATTTCCTCATGTAATAGTCACAAATACAAGAAACAGAAGAATCAGAATGGACAGATTGTTTCATTCATACCTACCTAACAGGGATAAACAGATTCTGCAATCTCACACTTATTCTAAGTCTGTAATATACCAGCCTCTTTATTAATATGTTTTAGAAAATATTTATATTACAAAACCCTAATGAATTGTTATCTACCAGCATGTGGCAAATATAATAGCTACAGCTTCATTATATTTAAATGCTACATAGTTAAATAAGCTCAGCTAAACACTGAGTCTTCTCATGTGTTTTAAAATTTCAGCTTCTTTCCATCTATCCCATTTATGACTAAATGGAATTATTTGCACATGAAACAAACCAAATAAATGTTTCAGCCATCCCATTTTTACAAGTCTGAAATCTGTTCATCCTTGCTATAAAAGCACCAAAATTGATTCATGTTAAGAGCTAGACACAAGTCTTAAATCTGATTTTTTTTTATTGCTGCATTTGGACGGGAGCTCAAGACAAGAGGAACAAGGGAAAGTGAAAGTATATTATGTTCATTTCCACTTATTCTTCCACTTTACTAGGTGAAAGACTCTCTTCTGTAACTCAATAGCATGCTTTATCCTAATACCCACTCTGTACCAATACTATAAGAAGATATAGATGACTCTTCAAATTAGAGGTCTAGGGTCTAGATATCAGGAGATTCAATACAGACAGAAGGAAATATTTTAATGTGTCACAGAGTTGAAGGGTAATGTTTGATACTAGCATTTGTAGTAATGGTGGCTAAGTTGGATAGTTTTAAAAAGATTAGTAGGTTCATGGAGGGTTAGATTATTGATTACTAAAGTTGTTTACTACCTCAAGAATCATAGGCAGCATGCTTTATGTACTGTTTGCTGGGAAATGGCAGTGGGTGGAAGATCTTGCCTTCTACACTTGGCCATTGTGTAAGACTGAATGTTGATCTTGCTGAGCTAGGATTTGAACTAGCAGGGCTCTTATTATTGTTGTATAAGCCACATGATATGTAAATTCGGAAAACAGCCAACTCCTTTTTATCATTATTTCTCATATTTTTGATTTATATTGCATATCTGTCAAGTTTAAAAGGTCTTTAAACTTTCTATGTGCATCTAGTCATGTTAAAATGCATTGTTAGGGCTGTGTGAAGTTCTAGTTTAAAGATTTGATTCAAAGATGAATTGATTGAATCACTTGCACAGAATTTTTGAAACAAGTAGCCAGACTTAAAATAGCAAGAGGTTATGCTCAAAGTAAAGCATTTGTGAAAGTAGACACATTTTTAAATTAAGAATGGACATGAAGAATGGAAATAAGAAATAAGAGAGAGAAAAGCAATTGGAACGAAAAAATGTAACTGATATTTTTAACATTATCTTTCTGTTGCATTTAGAATGTTATCAAGATGCCATTGACCGACCATATAGCAAAACAGAATATAAAATTAAAAATTGCTCTCCTGCTTAATTTCATTTTGTACTTTGGGTTCAGTTCAAGTATTGAATCAAACATGTATTCCTATTGAAGATAGTTGCTGTGTTTATTTAATACAATTTTAGTTTTTGTAATATTTTAAGCTCTAATGTATTGGAGAATGGAGACATCATTATGACATCTACTTCTTTGTGAATTATGTGTCTTGAAGACTGTGATTTGAGATTCCATATAAATACTTTACAGAGCTAGTAACAGATCTAATAAGTGAAATCAGAAATGAAAACAAATATTAACCAAGTAGTTTTTAGAGCAAAAATCCCAAGCCAAAAAGAGTGTGTGAGGTAAAAATAAATTATATTATGTAGTTCAATTTAGAATATCGTACATCTGAAGAAGCCATTGCAATTATACATTTCTTGTATATTTTCCACTCCCCAAAGCCATTATAATATTTGGAGGGAAAAGTGTTGCCCCTAATGATGAAATGATAGAGATTTTTTTTCCAGCATGGATAAAAGCACCTTGGAGAAAAATATTGTTTTTTGGCTGAAAAATGATATAAGGGAAAGGATTATGGATAGGCTAGTTACAGCCTTTTAGGTGTTTTGAACTGCTACATCCATAGGCCTAAATTTGACCATATAAGGGAAAGGATTATGGATAGGCTAGTTACAGCCTTTTAGGTGTTTTGAACTGCTACATCCATAGGCCTAAATTTGACTAATTACAAGCCTATTGTTTTCAGTCTGGTAGTTCAAGAGCTGGATGATACCGAATTACCACTTCTGTTAACCTCTAGCCACAATGAAGTTTCCTCTCAAAACATCCAAGAGTCACAGAAAAGATGTTTTCCCACTCCTATCTTATCTAGCATAAGCTAAAATGGGAGAATGACAGTGTACCCAGTGTTCTTTAGAGGTAAAATTCAGTTTAATCTAGAGGTTAGAAAGCAGGAGACTGTGAGTTCTTCTATTCCTGCCTTAACCATGAAAGCCAGCTGGATGGCTTTGGGTCAATCCCTCTCGGTCAGTCCAGTTCAACTCAGAGTTGTTGTTGTGGGCAAAATAGGAGGAGAAAATGTGTTGGATATGTTTGCCACCTTGAGTTTTTTTTATAAAAATAATAAAAGTGAGATACAAATAAAATAAATAAAGCGTTATTAATAATTTTGATAAAGTTTTGGTATGTTCTTCCAACTGAAGCATTAATTTAAATTCCCAGATCTAAGAATATTACTGAATGTATGCTGATAGAAGCATTCTACAAATTGCAGTTCTTGCTGAAAAGCATATTTCACTGATTTTATTATAATTGTTATTCAATCAGTTTGATATCTTCCCTTAATATTTTTGGGGTTGGGTGGCAGGAGACAAATATTTTCCACTAATAATTTTGGCAGCAGTCCCACACTTCCTTAAGGATTAATGAGAGTTGCTTTCGAATGGACTTTCCTAGAGTTCTGTTGCCAGTTAGTCGATCAGCCAATAAAACCTGGTTTGGGTGCAACTTAATGTTTTTAAAACAAAATTTAAACTATCTAAATCACTGTGGTGCTAACAGAGAACAACATTAAATTCACTATCACAATTTCTCAGTATTCTTGGAAAATTTATTTGTAAATTGGAAGCTAGAGCTTTGCTGAAGGTAAAGAATTTCTATTCTGATTATAAATCCCCATGGCTTTCCACTCAGTATGCTTTTGAAATACGATAGTAGCTTTTTTTGAAAACAGTAAGTTTATCCTGCCAATTTAATATCTTTACTTTATCCCTTTGTATAATTTGGATTTGAGAAATAATTTATATACTACTCATTTTGCATAAGCTCATGAGAAAGTGTATTGATGTTAGATATTTGCATGCATATTGAATTGATCCTAGGTATTTTAGTATCATAGATAAGAGGGGCATGGTAAAAGATTAAGGACTCCATCTCTGGACAGAAAGGCATGTGTCAACCCATGTGTGGATTCTCCATTGCCGTGCTGAGAAGAAGTGTTCAGGTAAGACAACGCTCTATCTCTGACCTGTTCAGTACTGTTTTTCTTGTATTCTAGTAGCTGGATCCAGAACTATTAAAATCAGTGGAATATAAGTTAATTATGCGGATCCATTTCACATTAACATGTTGGTTTGACATCTTTGGGCTTTCATATCTTGAAAGTACAAACAAGTATCTGAGAGAAGACTAAGGATCCAGCCAGTGTGGTGTGGTGATTAAATCAGATCAAGATTGGGGCAACTTGAATTCACTTCAGTTGTCAGCTATGTTAACTCACTGAGCAACTCAAGCCAATCATTTTCTATCCACTCAACTTATTTTACAAGTTGGTTGCAATGACAATAAAGAGAGTTCTCTATTTAAACCATGGTTTTTTTTTTAATTACATTTATATACCGCCCTTCTCCGAAGACTCAGGGCGGCTTACAATTTCTGGGATACAACCCAGTGCGCTCAGCAATAGCCTTCATTCCATTGTATATGCCTGCTTATTACTAAGCGGCATTTTTACAAGGTCATCTAATTGCCCCCAACAATCTTGGGTCCTCAATTTACCTACCCTGAGAGGATGGAAGGCTGAGTCAACCTTGAGCCTGGTGGGATTCGAGCCTGCAATAATTGTAGGCAGCTGGATCTTAAGAGCAGGCATTTAACAGCCTGAGCTACCAAGGCTCATGTTGAGTTCCTAATCTAAAAAAAAATTATTTTTTTTAATAATGCTTTACTGAATTTTTTCCATTTATACATATTACCAATAGTTATTAAACAGTGCTGTGACATTATATATGCATTTATGTGTCCTATCAAAACTTACAATGCATAATACTTTCATAGGCTCTTATTTATTATATACATTATTAACAATTTCTGTGTTTATATCTATTATCTATCCAAATAAACCATGTTTCCCATATTGCGTTGTATTCTGTGTCTGTTTTCCCTTTTAGTTCCATAGTTGATTTATCCATTTCCACACACTCTAAAATTTTTTGATTATTAAGCCTTCAGGTGGTATAGAATTTTCCTTCCAGTACTGAGCATATGAAATTCTTGCTGCTGTTAATATATGTAATGTAAGATATTTTATCTTCCTGTTATATATATATTTATTATTCCTAAGAGGAATAATTCTGGGACAAAATCAGTTTTGTTTTTAGTTAACTCTTCTAACCACGTTTGAATCATTTTCCGGTTTTTTTTTGTTTTGGGGCATGTCCACCAAGAATGAAAGAAGGTACCTTGTTGTTGTCCACACTTCCAACAATTTGGTAAATCTTAGCCAGTCTTGAAGGTGCCAAAAGCCAATGGTAGAACATTTTATGTTGGTTTTCCTTATATGGTGCCGATTTTGTTATTTTATAATTCACATTCCACAACTTTTCCCATTCTTCCAGATCAATAGTATGTCCAACGTTCCTACCCCATGCAATCATCGTTCCTTTCACAATTTCTTCTGCTCTTTCAAATTCTAATAAATGTTTATATAACTTTGATAATAATTTCTCATCTGGGCCAATCAAGATTTTATCTAGTGTTTGTATTTCATTATCTATTCCAAATTCCTCACTGTCTTTTTATGTCTTGTTTGAATTTGCATATAGGTCCACCAATCCAGTTTTATTCCCTGCTCTTCCAATTTCTGTCTGCTCTTTAAGTTCCCTTGGTCATCTAGAATTTCCCTATACCTAGCTGTTTTCTTAACCTCCATTATATTGGGGTGGATTACTGCTTCCAAGGGAGATACCCAGTTTGGAATTTTCAAATAATATTTATTCTTTATTTGTTTCCATGATTGTATCAGCACATTTCTTATTTTATGTCTATAAAAGTATAGATATCGCTTGTTTTCTTTGTCCCACAGGAAGGCATGCCATCCTCTTTGTATGTCATGCCCTTCTATGGTTAATATTCTTTTTTTCCTTAGATTGATCCAATCTCGTATCCATACAAGTATTGCTGCCTCATGGTATAGTTCCCAATCTGGAAGCCCAAGGCCACCTCTGCTCTTACTATCCTGTAAATCTTTTAACTTTATTCGGGCTTTTTTGCCTGCCCAAACAAATTTTGTGATTATTCTATTAAGTTCTCTAAAAAATTCTTATCTAATTTTGTTGGAGTTGTTTGAAATAAATATAAAATCTTTGGCAGGACATTCATTTTAATAGTTGCTATTCTTCCTAATAACGATAATTGTAAAGTCCCCATTTTTCCAAATCTTTTTAATTTGATTGAATAATTTGGTATAATTGTCTTCTTTTATTGTGGAGCACTTTGCTGTTAACCATATTCCTAAATACTTAATTTTTTTGGGATTTGTAGTCCCATTACTTTTTCTAACTCCTTTTTATTTCTAATTGTTATGTTTTTCACTAGCATTTTGCCTGATTTTGTCATCCTGCTTGTTTTAAATCCTGAAATATCTCCTGATATTGTTCTAAATCCTTCTTATATCTCCATTTATTATTATATTGGCCTTTTGAGAAGAATAAACTGTTTCTATTAATTTTTCAAATCTGTCTCCAAACTTCATTTCCTTAATTTGACGTACCATAAATTCCCAATTTAAATTATCAAATGCTTTTTGTGCGTCCAGAAAGACAAGGGCCACTTGTCTTCCTGGTTGCATTTCATAATATTCTAATACGTTCATTACTATTCTAATGTTGTCTCTTATTTGTCTTTGGGGTAGAAATCCATTCTGATCACTATGTATAATTTCGTTTAAAATCCTTTTTGTCCTTCCTGAAATGATACTCATAAAAATTTTGTAGTCAGCATTCAAGAGCGATATTGGTCTATAATTTTTTATTTGATTAACATTGGTACCTTCTTTCGGTATCAAGGTAATATATGATTCCCTCCACGTTTCCGTTATTTTTGCATTTAACAAGGCCTCATTACATACTTCCAGTAATACTAGTTCCAATGATTCTCCTAATTTTTGATATAATTCTCCTGGTAGGCTGTCTGGCCCCGGGGTGTTATTTGGCTTCTGCTTTTGGATTGCTTCCTTTAATTCTGTTAATGTAATTTCTCAATTTAATATATTCCTTTTTTCTTCCTCTATTGGTGACTTTCTATCTGTTTTTAAATACTGATCTATTTTGTCTGTTTCTATTATTTTTTGTCTATAGAGATCTTCAAAATATTTTAGGGCAATCTTTCTTTTTCTCTTCTTCATTATTTTGTAGTATTCCTAATTCATCTTGAAGCTGGTGTATTATTCTTTTTTCTCTTTCTTTTTTCAATTTATAGGCCAGCCATCTCCCCTGTTTGCATTTTCAAAATAATTTTGTTTCATAAATTTAAGATCCCTTACAATATCTTCCTGTTCTAATAGGTTTAATTTGTGTTTGGCCAAATTCATTTGTTCCTTAATTTGATTACTCCCTGGGTTTTTTTGCATTAATTTTTCTAAATCTCCAATCTCTAATTGTAATGTATTTTGTTGCCCCCATTTCTCCTTGTTTCTTTTTGCAAGGTAAGATATTGTTACCCCTCTGGTATATGCTTTCATCGTATCCCAAAGGGTTTGCAAAGATGTTTGTTGTTTTTTATTTATATCAAAAATATTGTCAATTCATTTGAGATTTTTTAAAATAAATTCTTCTTCTAGTAATATCTGGGGGTTCAGTGCCCATCTTTTTCTTTTCTTTTTCTGGGCTCTCCAACTTACTTTAATGGGGTTGTGATCAGCCCAGGTGTTTGGGAGAATTTCAATTTTTTTCTATTTCTTTACCTAAGTCAATATTTGTCCATATCATATCAATTCTTGAATAAGATTTATGTGGATTTGAATAGTATGTAAATTTTTGTTCCATGGGGTTTAATGTTCTCCATACACCTATTAGGTTCAATTCTTCCATCATATCAAAAAATGTTTGTGGCAGTATATTCCTTTTTCAATTTTTTATTATCACAGGTATAGTCTTTTGTAGTCTCTATTATTCCATTATAGTCTCCTACTATGCATATATCTTTCTGACCTGTCTCAACAATTCTTTCATGAAGTTTTCTGTAGAATTCTTTTTGGTTTTTGTTAGGTGCACATATATTTACTAGTAGTATCTGTCTTTGTCCTATTTTTATCTCTAGTATTAATATTCTACCCTTAATGTCTGCATAAATTTGCTTTGCTTCTATCTCTTCTCTGATATATGACACCACCACCCCCCTTTTTAAAAAAATATTAAATCCATCTATTTATACATATAGCCAAGGTTGTGTATGTCTCTAGTTGGACATAAACATTAGGCATTTTGCATCTCTTTGGAAGTGGAAGCATTAAGGAAGTAGAACAGAATGCAACAATTTTGTTGAACTTTATTGGTGCTTCATTATATATTTATTTGGGACCATGATGATCCCATTTTGAGCCCAGGAAAAAAGTGTAGCTTTTCCTAGCAGGTATCAGAAATGCAGTATAAACACCCAAGCACATTTTCTCATTTGGATCCAAATAGTTTCACATTCCTAATCAGCAATAATAAACATTTTATGAAGAGGGGAGGGTCGATAAATACCATGATCTTCCAATCTAAAAATCTGGACAGCAGAATATCATCTGGTTGGATCAGGATAAAGAATACAGTGCACAGTTATGGGTACTTGGTCTTAAATTAATGCTGGGCTGGACTTTGTGCAACATGATTCTTTTTGTAAGATACAGTACTGCCACTCCCTTATAGCAACTATATAATCTAGAGCATAGCAGCAAACTCCAGAAAGAATTTTGCCTTCATTATAGATCCCTCTGTGCCTGGGCCCATTCCCTTTATCTTTTTTTTTTTAATCAAGGATTGCACCACAACATATTTCTGCCAGTAGTAAAATAGCATTGTTAGTACTGTTCCTTGCTTTCCCAGAATACAAACTGAGAACTACTATATGACTGCCTATATGGAAGAAGTGCCTTTTGTGTGCTGGTCTGTTTTGTTTAAACAAAAGAGGGAATGAAATATGCTATAGAATACTCAAGCAGATGCTTGCCATTATATTAACACATGTATTATGGTGTATCATGTAATGGTATACTGTGGGGAATAGTAATGAATAGTTTGGCACACAATAATGTGCATTGTTGATGTTTGTTAAAATAAAGATATTCAATTTATAATAAAAGGGATTAAAAGCTTAATTCATGACTATGTTAATATTTGTCTGCATGTACACAGATAAATGGTAATGTACCTTATCACATTAAGCACCTGCACGTACAAGTTGCTCTGCTGAGATCTCTATGGGATTGTATATTTCACAGAGCTTAAACTTTCATTTTCCAAAATAATGATATCATTCATTTACAGATATAGATAGGATTTCCTTACTCTAATGCTATCCTGAAATGGGTATTGTTACTTGAACTACAAAAAAGGCTTCAATTACCACAGTGGTTTCCTTGTGCTTCCATCTGATGATATTTGTGTACAGTATATATAAATTTATATACTTCTGCAACAAATCTGATTGCATGACAGATGTGAATTAAGACTTTTATGAAATTCATTTCTGATGCTAAAGAAAATGGATATTCTCACTGTGGAAGAAGTGAAGGTATGGGTGGCATGTGACACAGATCCCATCTTAATATCAACCTCCTAGTGTCTCAAATTCCCTACCAACCACTGCATAGGCTTAACAGAAAAAAAACCCGTGCAATTCATGAAGAATATGCATAATTAGGGAATGTGATTGATGTCTGAACTATTTCATTGTTTTGCTCTGCTGTGCAAGCATTTACAGAATGTTGGATGGCTGTGCAGACTCTATTTGGTATGTTCCAGAGGATACAATGCCAGCTGAAACACCCAGCATGTCCTAAATCAGATGGCAGCCAAGTTATTGTCAATAATTTTAATGGGGAGACCTTAAAAGCATGCTTATAACTATGCACTGTAAATTTATAACAATTAATGCCCACAAGCTAGCATTAAAACTATTTTAGATGGCACAAAATAATACATTGTTAAGTTTGTAGGAAAATATATTGGTTCCCTATATAAAAATGTCAATAATTATTATGGCAGTGCAGTAGAGAGAAAATCCCTTATCTTTTAACCCAAATTTACTTTTGCTTGCTTCATACACACATATGCAAAAACACATATGCACATAACTACAGAATATTCTGATATTTTAAAAGCATTTCATGTTAATTTATAAACTGGCTTTTTTGTATCAATAGTAAACCAGATTCTATTGTTATCTAAAATTTAATTTAAACTATATTAATTTAAAAGATTTTGATTTAAGATATTCTTCCCTCTCTGGCTCCCTGTGTTGAACTATCTTTCCTAGTTAATACGTGCTGAAGTTTTTCTATTTTCCTGTCCAACTGTCATATCTCTTAAAATTAAATCCTGTTACCTTTGGCTGCAGGGTTATGCTAGCAGCAAACATGGGAGAAAAATGAAAATCAGAACATAATAAAGAAAATGGGAAACAATCTTAGCAAGAAAAATCTTCCAAGCTGCAGGAATAAAATGTGTTGCTTTTGAATGGAAGAATCTTTAAAAGCTATGTTGGGCAAAACTTGTCCATGAAAAGAAAAGTGTACTGCAAGATAACCCTGGAACTGTACCACAAGATATATATTAATAGGGATTTGCTTTATTGGGGTACCATGACTTTGTCAGTTACACATTCTACTGTTAGGAATGCCCTCCATGCCCTTCTCATTCCACCTAGAAGATAAAATTATTATACTGTCTGCATATAGCAAGGCTAGACCTGCACAATCTGATAATGGATTAAAAGTGATGATTACAAAATTAGAAAGTCTGAATTACTGGATTATTGTACAGATTGAAAAGTAAAATATCAGCACAAAAGACCAGGCCACCACATGTGAAAGTTGAATTAAACTGGTTTATTGATAAAAGCATATGCACAAGAAACTTCTCAACTAAGCCCGGGGTGGGCTTCAAAAATTGCAGCAACGGGGTTCACTGCCTGGTTGCTGGGTGGGTGTGGCCATGGTGGCCATGGCCTAGTCAGCCTCCTGCACCACCATGGCCGGGGGGGCTGTTTTCAGCTTCCCCAGGCTCCGGAGGCTTTCTTTGGATCTCTGGGACAGTGAAAATGGCTTCCTGGGCTCCGGAGGCTGGAAATGGGCCCATTTCAGGACTTTCGGAACTTCTGGGATGCCCATTTCCCCCCTTCCCAGAGCCTCCACACACACCCTGCACTTACCTCACATTCAAAACAGACCACATGAAGACTCCTGGGAGGGGCAGGGAGGTGTGGGTGGGGCAGGGTGGGTGGGGCCAGCCAGGTATGGGATTTGGCGGTTTGCCGAACCAGACATAACATTAGCAACAGATCCACTCGAACCCGGGCAAACCCGTAGCAGCCCACCCCTGTCAGTATCTGCTTAGAGTTAGAGAAGGGGCAATGGTGGGTTAGATTTAGTTCTCTTGTATCTACATAGGGATTCTAGGTTGATCCCCCTTTTCATTCCACCCCAAGTTTCTGTCATCCTTCTCTTATATAAGGAGGCTTTAATGCCATCTTGTCTCTGCTTTGGTGGATTCAGCTCCAGAAACATAACCCTAGAGATAAGGGTACACACAAACTCTGTAATGATATGTGGGAATGCCCTTGGGAGACATGAGGAAGAGCTGCACACCTATTCTAATGTAGGTTTTACTTAATTATATGTCTCTTTCCCAACACATTTTTTTAAATAAAGAACCTTCTCAGTGACAGGCTGCCTGTTTAATCCTCTTTCTATTGGCTTATAGTTTAAAAGCAAAGAAGGGCTTATTAATTGAATCTTCCTTTAATGCCTCATTTACTTTAAAAAAAAATTCACCAGCTATATTTACAGCCAAAAGGCAGACTTTTATGTTCAAAGCTTATCTCTAGTGTGCAGTTTCATTGTTCTGTTCTGCACAAACATGGAAAAAGATTTTGACCTTCCAAGATTTTTGTCAATTACTATCATTCTTTAGTGTGTGTGTGTGTGTGTGCACGTGTGTGTGTATGTATGTATGTATGTATGTGTATATATGTATGTGTATATATGTATATTATATATATATATACTTCTCCCAGAAGAACGAAGCTGAAGACACCAGCCTGAAGATGACGGATGAGATTTCGTCGAAACGTTGCCAAGGTATTCTCAATCTTACACGGGACAAGACCCGAATACACCAAGACATATATATATATATATATATATATATATATATATATATACATACATATTTGTTTTCATAGATTTTCACGGGTATACACCAAGACCTACATATATACATATATATATATATATATATATATATATATATATATATATATATATGTTCGTAGATTTTTAAAGGTATGTAGGTCTTGTGTTGTCTTGTCCGTTTTGAGAATACCTTGGCAATCCCATCCGTCATCTTCAGGCTGGTGTCTTCAGCTTTGTTCTTCTGGGAGAAGTGAGACACCAGCCTGAAGATGACGGATGGGATTTTGTCGAAACGTTGCCAAGGTATTCTCAATCTTACACGGGACAAGACCCAAATACACCAAGACCTACATATATATATATATATATATATATATATATATATATTAAAGGCCAGTTTGTGAAAGAAAATTGGATGTATTTGAGCTAAACTAAATTATATATTTATTGACAGAGGGTGCACAATTTTATTATTTAGTAAACATTTTTTCAAGGCATTGCAAGCTGTCCATTTAAACAATCACTACTTGCTATGAATGATCATTTTGAAATAATTTTTTTTTTTCATTCTCAATACCTCTGTTCAAAAAAGTATATTCAAACTACTCTAGTTTAATCCTCATACCAGACTACTAAGAGATCAAAATCTTGATGTGAGGTTTCGTGTATGAACATTAAGGTTGGCCTCTTGGTTTGAACAGCTAATGATTTCAAACTCTAGACATTTTTCACTCACAAAAGAAGAGATATAAGAAGCTACTAAAGGAGAAAAAGTGCTGGTTTAAACTTGAGACCCGGGCCAAAATCCACCAGGTGATGATAAACAAAAATCATTGTCTAATTTGGTGCCTTCTGTCTTAATCTACAGTAGTCCTTGACTTGCTACCAGTCATCTAATGACCATTTGAAGTTATGACTACCTCAGAAAGTGCTTTATGGCCCACTTCCAGTTACTGTAAAACATCATCCCCCCTGCATGGTCACATAATCACAATCTGGATACTTGGCAACCTGTTTATAGCTGGTTGCCAAGAGCCTGCAATCATTCCC
The DNA here is from genome assembly GCA_009733165.1 of Naja naja. Taxonomy (NCBI): domain Eukaryota; kingdom Metazoa; phylum Chordata; class Lepidosauria; order Squamata; family Elapidae; genus Naja; species Naja naja. The sequence continues at coordinate 23,516,003 of CM019153.1, read as the reverse complement.
CTTTCTGGGGAAGCCAGCAGGGAAGTTTGCAAGCTGCTGTCATCTGCCACAGGGCTGAGATTCCCTACTGGCAGGCAGATCTTTGAGAATGAAAGGTTTGCCTGCTGGAAAGGAATCTCAGATCACTGTGGAGCTAAGATTCCCACCCCTCCCTAGGTAGCCATTTGATAGCAAAAAAGTTGCCAGCTGAATGGAGAGAAACACCTCTGGTGGGTTGCAAAAATGGAGGTCATATCCCAAAGACTCGAGCTCTGTTCTTGCAGCCCTCAAAGGAGTTCTCCATTCCTCCAGCAGGATGGAGAAATAAAGCTCAGATCCTGCATTTCCAAGCTATGCTCCAGCAGCCTGCTGGAGCAGTTCCTTTCTGTGCATAGTGGGGAGCCGGCAAGGTGGAGACATAGACTTCAGATCCTGCTGAAGTTCCCTTTTATGCATGGAGGAGAGCTGAACTTGGCAGGTGGCTCTTTCTCTCTGTCCATGTCAGGCCTAGCCCAAGAATTATGTAAAGCCAAAGTTCAGTTCTTTATTTTCATATATCATATACACAGAATCTTACCACACTAAACCTATACTGTCATAACCCAATGAGTAATCCTTGTGTCACAACCATAATGGAGCCTGCCCATCATGGTCATAACTCACGACAATCACAAAGCTTTTACTACATTTTTTTCTGGTGATTCTTAAGTGAATCTGTGGTTGTTAAGTGAATGGCACAGTTGTTGAAGGAACCAATGATTCACTATATGTATGCAGTTCTACCCAAACCTGGAAATTTACTATCATAAATGTCATAAAGAATGGTCACATGACTAGGGGCTCTGCAAATAGTCATACATATGGCCTAGTTGCTGAGCATCTAGTGGGTGGGATAACCAGTGGATCTGTAAATCTGGGTCATAAATATCCCCCAGATTGGTCTGTTGGAAGTTCAAATGGTTACTAAGTAACTGATCATAAGGACTACCTGTGCCCTGGGATATTCTGAGAGTTGCTAATCTAAATCTCTTCCTTTTCCCATGATCCAGCTCTGGGCTTTATTGTTTCTTGTCTCACCCTTGCTGGAATGTGCTCCCTTCTTCCTGGGAACTTGCTATGTTATTGTAGTTCCTTACATCATATCCACCTTTGTAGACATATTCCATCACAGTTCGCTAAATGACACAGGTCACTTAATAATTGCAACTAGGAGTGCCAGGATTTTGGTCACTGAGCAAAGCAATACATGTGGGCATCTCCTTTAATCACTGCCTCACCCAGTGAAATTCCAGTCCCAATTATGATTGTAAGTTGTGGACTAGTTAGCAAAAGTCCTGCTAACAATTTAATCTTTCTTGATGCTTGAGTGAGGCATTTTCAAGGTCTGTTTACATCTGTTCATGGCAGTATCACTTATATTGAGCTATTAGATTATACACTCCCACAATGGCCACAAGCATCTCCTTGACAACATTCAGAAGTCTTGTTTTCAGTATATTTATCTAAGATATCATAATGATTTAATGCAAATTAATTTATATGACTTATATTAGCCAAATCCAGAAATTTAATATTCACTGAGTTAGAAACATGAGGGCAGATTGTCTTCCCATCATATCTTTATTAAGTCCATTCGTAATGGCCTCATGTAGTAAGGATGTAGTTTTGGTTATACACAATTTAGGTCTCCATAAAAAAGTAAAAAATAGTTTTAATATCAGTCTGTCTTTAAAAATCATTTGGAAGCATCAGATAGTCCAACTCATTTGCTGGTTGATTCTAATCACCATGAGTTCACTACCTCAATGCTTTACTCAGTGCACAAGATTCTTGTTGACTTCTGGGTGTAATAATTTCAAATAATGGTTTTTATCTATAAAGTTCTATATGATCTGGTGCTGAGATACTATCAGGATTCTTTTCCAACTGGAATTAGTCTCCCTAACTTGTTTTTCCTGGAAAATACTGCTTACAGTCACTTATTTCTCCAGAATGAGAAACTAGGATAGAGATCTGCAAACAAGCCTAGATAAGGTGTCACACCTTAATGTTTGTCTTTTGCTTCCTTACAGCCATATAATTATCATAGATTCCAATTTCAAAATTTTATAAGGCCTTCACTTTAACCAGGTTGGATAACCAGGAGTCCTCCTTGGATGTTTTGAAAGTATTCCAGTGCATTTTCATTTATGCAATTTAGTGATAGTTAAATAGAAATTCTAGGCCAAATGTTGTTATACACACCCTATATAGGGACTCCAGACCAGCAGCCCCCAATCTTTTGGGCACCAGGGACTGTTTTTGTGGAATGGAGGAGGCATGGTTTTGCATGCTGCCTGGATCCTGCACATGCATGGATAGGGCTTCATTTATTTGTGTGGCCCGCTTCCTGCCAGGCCATAGCATAGACCAGTGATGGTCCATGGCTGGGTTTGGGGACTTCTGCTCTAGACAGACCTATATCCTGTTTTAAAGAAAATTACAGGAAAGCAATTTCTATTTGATTTATTTATTTATTTATTGGACTTGTATGCTGCCCCATTTCTGAAGACTCAGGGCAACTCACAACTAAAAACATACATTCATAATAAATAAATAATTAAGAAGAATTAAATCAAACCAAGCCCAATATCAATATTAAAATTAAATAAAAAGACCCCCCCCTTGAGAAGGTTATCACAGCCCAGCTTGGTCAAATAACCAGGTCTTCAGGTCGTGGCGGAAGGTGCGGAGGTCAGGGGCCAGACGGAGCCCCAGGGGAAGCTGGTTCCACAGGGCGGGAGCCACCACAGAGTAGGCTTGTCCCCGGGGGACCGCCAGCTGACATTGGCTTGCCGACGGAACCCCGAGAAGCCCCTGCCTGTGTGCTCACACAGGGTGGTTGGTACTCAATATCGGCAGGAGTCGCTCTCTTAAATATTCTGGACCCATGTTGTGTAGGATTTTGAATGTTAAAACTAAGACCTTGAATCTCACCCGGAGTGCAACCGGCAACCAATGCAGGTCGCGCAGGAAGGGGGTAATATGGGAGAATCAGGAAACTCCCATCACCACCCACGCGGCTGCATTCTGCACCAGCTGCAGTCTTTGGATGGTATGCAAGGGCAGTCCTAGATAGAGAGCATTGCAGTAGTCGAGTCGAGAGGCGACAAGGGCATGAGTGACTGTACGCAGGGCATCTCGGTCCAGAAATGGGTGAAGCTGGCGAACCAGCCGGACCTGGGCAAAGGCCCCCCTGGCCACGGCCCCCACCTGTTCCTCCAACCGGAGCCGCGCATCCAGGAGGACCCCCAGGTTCAGCGCCCTATCCACAGGGGGCAACACCTCTCCCCCTATGGTCAATGATGGACATTCATGACTGGACCGAGATGCCGGTATGTACAGCCACTCAGTCTTGGCCAGGTTGAATCGAAGCATGTTTTCATCCATCCAAATCCATACTGCATCCAGGCAACGGGTCATCACAGAGAGGGCATCACTGACCTGGTTTGGGGTGGAGATGTATAACTGAGTATCATCAGCATATTGATGATACCTGACCCCAAAACCGTGAATGATCTCACCCAGTAGTTTCATGTAGATATTAAACAAGAGGGGGGAGAGGACTGACCCCTGGGGGACCCCACAAGTGAGCGCCCTCGAGGTCGACCTCTGCCCCCTGACAACACCGATTGCGAACGCCCATGAGGTAGGAGGAGAACCATCGTAAAACAGTGCCCCCCACTCCCAACCCCTCGAGGCAACGCAAAAGGATATCATGGTCGATGGTATCGAAAGCCGCTGAGAGGTCTAATAGGACTAGGACAGAGGAAAATCCCCTGTCCCATGCCCTCCAGAGATCATCCATCAGTGCGACCAATGCCGTTTCCGTGCTAACACCGGGCCGGAAGCCCCATTGGTACGGATCCAGGTAGTCCGCTTCATCCAGGAAAAGTGGAAACTGCTTAGCCACCACACTCTCAACAACCTTCGCCAGAAAACGAAGGTTGGAGACTGGACGGAAGTTGTCTAACACGGTCGGGTCCAGGGCAGGCTTCTTCAGGAGGGGTCTCACCACCGCCTCCTTCAAGGCGGCGGGAAGGACACCCTCCTTTAACGAAGTGTTGACCGCTGCCCGGAGCCAACCACAGGTGACCTCCCTGGAGGCATACACCAACCAGGAGGGGCACGGGTCCAACAAACATGTGGTGGAACTCAGACGCCGCATAATCCTGTCCACTTCATCCTCAGAAACAGGATCAAACTCAGCCCAGATTGTATTGGCCAGACTACTTGCACGCCGATCATCAGACCACTGCAAGTTAGAGCACAACCCACCCCGAATCTGGGCGATCTTATCCAACAGATATTGACCAAATTCCTCAGCCCTTCCCCGCAATGGATCCACTGCCTCCCCCGGACGTAGGAAAGAGCGGGTGACCCTAAACAGGGTGGCTGGGTGGTTATCTGCGGATGCTATGAGGGCAGAGAGATAAGATCTTCTCACCGCTCTCATAGCTACCAGGTAAGTCCTAATGTGGGCTCTTAACTGGGCTCGATCGGACTGGGAGCGGGTGGACCTCCATCTGCTCTCTAAACCCCTCCGACGGCGCTTCATCTCCCGGAGGTCCTCAGTATACCAAGGAGCCATCTGGGATCCACGGCATGTGAGGGGACGCCTGGGGACAACTCTGTTGAGGGCAGCCATAGCAGCCTGTTGCCAAGCAGCCGCCAGGTCCTCGGCAGAGTTGTGGGCAAGGGAAGTGGGAAGAAACCCCAGTTCTGCCCAGAACCTCTCAGGGTCCATTAGGCGTCTGGGGTGGAACCATCTAAGTGGTTCCTCATCCCAGCGATGAGGGGCAGCCTGTTGGAAGACCAGCCGCAGGAGATAGTGATCAGACCATGGAACGGGTAAGGCCATAAAACTGGCCTCCCCTCGATCACTCCTCCACTGTTCCGAGACAAAAACTAGGTCGAGGGTGTTCCCCACCTCATGGGTCGGGCCTTGAATCAATTGGGTCAGACCCATGGCCCCCATGGAGGCCATGAATTCCTGGCCCAAACCTGACACCCCCAGGGAAGGCAGGTTAAAATCACCCAGGACCATAAGCCCTAGGAATTCCACCACCACCCCCGAGAGGATATTGAGAAACCCAGGCAGGGCTGCTGCCACACAGCTGGGGGAAAGGTATGTTAGCAGCAGACACATCTGACCACCAGGCCCCCACCTCAGGAGAAGGGTTTCACTTCTGCCTATCTCAGGAACAGTGACCTCCCTTGGAATCAAGGTCTCCCGAATAACAACAGCCACCCCACCACCCCTTCCCTGGGCCCGTGACTGGTGCAAAACACAAAAACCTGGGGGGCATAAGTCAACCAGAGGGACTCCTCCCTCTGGCCCCAGCCAGGTCTCAGTGATGCAGGCCAGGTCCGCAGCCTCCTCCTCGATCACCTCACAGAGGAGGGAGGACTTATTAGCCACGGACCTGGCATTAAAATACACCAGTCTGAGCCCAGGGGTCCCAGTTCCCAAGCCCCCAGACAATTGGGAGGAGGCAATAGGGTTGGAGTGTGCCACTGCTCAAAGACAGCGGGGGCGCCCTCCCAGCACATGATATGGCCCTATGCCTCCCAATCCCAACCACCCTGGGAATCACAGTCCCCGCCCTGCTCCCTGGGGCCCCGCCGGCCCCCAACCCCCACTCCCCTGTCACGATTTAATGATATTACTTGCAGAAAAGAACTCAAAAATAGCTTTTCAAGTTACACAGTTCTGTGCTATCATTTGTATTACACGCCATACTATTATTTAGGATTGAAACATAATATTATTTTATTTGGATTTAGTTTAGTATCTACATCCAATTATTATAATTATCTAATTATTTTAGATACTATTTTTTATTGTTTTTCTGTTATATACATACATAAATATTGAAGGATGTAATAATTATATTTAATATTTTGTTTGTTATCTGGCCTCAGGGCTGTAATATATAAATTTGGGTAAAGGAAGGGAGGGAGGGAGGGAGGAAATCTTTCATCTATAATTGTATTTTATTAATTTTACTCATGTTTTATGTAACTTTTAAAATAGCATTAAATGTTTGTTGATCTTTGTTGCCTTTGCCTTTTCTCCTAGCTTATTTGTAAATTACTAAATATGAACTTTTAAAATTCTACATATGGACATATTTACTTTTGTATTTTCTTCAAAAATAGTCTAGGAGAAGAAAAGGAAATACGTTCACATGTGAAAACACATGCAATGTGCCTATGATTTTAAATATATTCAGTTCTTACTCTGAATATTTAAATTAGAAATACACACACAACACACACACACACACACACACACACACACACGATGTGAAAAGGTAAACTACTGTGCATTTTCTTTTTTGGGAAGATCAGTTTCTTTTTTCATTTATATAGAACGACTTTTTCTTTAAACACTAAGACTTTTGTTATGTTAATCAGGCAGGGAACATTTCCAATTCAATTTTACCTGAGCGCTGGTCAGCTATAGCTTTCTTTGTTTGATGTCCCTTGGGCCCTCCCTTGTCTTTTAAACTGTAATTTAGTTGGAGCTGCTGTCAATTTACTCTGTCCATTACATTTGGAGTGATATTCCAGACATTGTATTCTATTCAGTCCTTGAGAAATTCCCTGGCCCAAATGAAATGTGCAGCTAAAAAAGAAACAAACCACATCTAGGGATCTATAAGTGCAAGCTGTGATAGAAGATAGATAGAAAGATAGATAGATGGATGGATGGATGGATGGATGGATGGATGGATGGATAGATAGATAGATAGATGATAGAGATGGAGACAGGAGAGACAGACACACACACACACAGACAGGTACACGTGTGTATATGCACACACATACACATACACACACATATAGATTGTATACAGCTTGAACTTAGTCTATGTGTCTATGTCTGTGTGTGTACATGCACCTGTGTGTATATGTGTCTGTTTTTGAGAGAAACACTTATATTTGCTCATATCCCAGATATTTTTTTAAAAAACTAACAATGTATCTTTATATTCAGTAGAGGTTTTACTTAAGGTTAATTAATTGACATTTTTAATTAATTGGATAGATTCAATCTAGTTAAGCAAACAATGAAGTTTGTGATTTTATTGGGCATTTAAAATTTTTAACTATACACAACAATTCAGGTTTAGAAAAGCCCACCCTCTATAATTTTACCACAATTGCCATGAGTAGTAGACTTTGAACAAGAGCACAGTCTTCCTATGCTTGCCTAGGATTCAACGAATTCCTGAATCTCCACAGATGAGATATTGTTGCATTTGTAGGTCTCCTATGGCACATCTGCCAATATTTCAGTCAGAAATAGGTTGTGATCATTTTAATATACTTTTACATAGCACAATACACATTTTTGGCTCTTTCCAGCATGTAGACTTTCTCTCAAAGGATACAAGTAGTCATTGTTTAATGCCCACTTGTTCTGAGACCATTTGACGTTTCAGAGACACCAAACAAGAATATTCTTCAACCATTCTTCATAGTTGTAGCTGTTGCAGTGTCCCCACAATTATGATTCAGGTGCTTGGCACCTGGCTTGAAATTACAAGAGTTGCAGCATCCCACAGTCATGGGATTTGCAACTCTCACTGCTGGCTTGTGACAAAGTCAGTGAGGAAGCCAGTAGGATGTTACAAATGATTATTATGTGATTTTGCACCTAACAACTATATGAGATTCACCTTATAACATCAGCTGGAATTTCTGCAATTGCCATTGTAAGTTGGTATGGTAACATGACATCATGCTTTATTTATTTACTAAATTTATATGCCACCCATCTCTCCATTAAACAACTCTAGGTTCCTTACAACAAGATAAAATCAATATAAACATTAAAATGATACATATGCACTTTAAAGTTAACAAAAGTAGCTAAGGAATTGATCAATAAACAACAGGGTGGAGGTGGAGTCTTCTTTTAATTCATTAACCCCGTCCAGTATGGAACTTCCACATTGGCACCCCAGGCCAATTGGTGGAATCAGGTTTTGAGGCCTATCTTTATGGCCAAGAGGTTGGGGATAGTTTTACCTCAAGGAGCAAAACACTCTTTTCCTGAACACTGCCAGCCAGAATTCCTTGACTTCAGTCACCTGGGATGATTGTATCATTTAGCAATAGTTGCCTGTTTCAGTTATCATTGTAAAGCCACAATGGTGCAGTGGTTAGAGTGCAGTACTGCAGGCTACTACTGCTGCCTGCTGGTTGCCTGCAATTTAGCAGTTCAAATCTCACCAGGCTCAAGGTTGACTCAGCCATCCATGCTTCTGAGATGGGTAAAATGAGGACCCAAATATGCTGACTATGTAAACTGCTTAGAGAGGGCTGTAAAGCACTGTAAAGCGGTATTTAAGTCTAAGTACTGTTGCTATTGCTATTCATATAGATCCAACTAAATAAACATCAAAATAATTGTTCCTTTATATTTATTCTGTATCATTTATATCTGCATACGGAAATGTTTTCAATGTTGGGAAAAATATTTACAACAATGTTCCTGTTATGTATGTAGGTTTAAATGTTATTGGTTTATTTTGAACTGTTCTTGTAAAATGTCAAATGGTATTGGTTTAAATAGTGTGGGAAAAACCCTGCACTCCCATTGGCTGGCAACTACGGCTGCTGGCTATAAGAAGCGGCCGTAGCCCAGCCAAGTCAGGTCCATTCGAGCTGTAGTCACTTAATAAACTCTTCACTGAAGCTCTTCATGTCTGACTCTTCATGCAAACATAACACTGGCGATGAAGGTGGGATTGCCCTGAAGAAGAGACAACGCGGAAGGCAAGCAGAAGAGCGAGATGGCTGCGCTGAACACCCCCCCAGCCCCGTTCGATCCGGTGGTGGAAGACTGGGAATCATATGCGGAACGCTTCCACATGTACTTGGAAGGAAACGACCTGCCGATATTCCCGAAGCGAAGAGGGCGGTATTTCACGCACTGCGTCCGGCAGTCTTCAAGATGGCGGCATTGGCGGGAGCTGCAGAATTGAAGGTAATGGAATGGCCTGATTTGGAAAAGCTTTTGAGAGCCCATTACGCCACAAGTATCGTGCCTCATTAAGAGACACAAGTTTTACCGTCGGGATCAAGGGAAAGCGAAAATGTTAATGACTTCGTGGCAAGTTTAAGGGACATTGGGGTGCTTGTGACTTTACCAACTTAGAAGAGGCCATGCGTGATCGGTTTGTCCTAGGCCTCAAAGATAAGGTCTTACAAAGCAAACTGTTAATGAAACCTAAGATCACGCTTTAAGGAGGCCATAGAAGAAGCTGTTTCAGGAAGCCACCAAGTCCTCAGCAGCGCCATGAAAAGATTAACAAGGCCTCAAGCCAGGCCTCAAGCCATTCTGATGTGGAAAAATCCACAACAACCCATTGCGAGCAAATAGACTCTGATTCAGATTGCAGTGAGGTGGAGGAAGGAATTTTAGACTCAGAATGGAGAAGAAAAGGAAAGACCCTGGAAAAAGAGGCAAGAATTTTATTGCAGAGGCTGTGGGGGCACCCCGCACTGAATGCAAGTTCTTGACACCATCTGCCTACGTTGTGAGAAAAGAGGTCACCTAGCAAGAGTCTGCAAATCATCCAGAACTCCACCAGTAGGAAGAAATTTCCTGAAAAGATTTCAAGCCCAACAACTTCATTGAAAAATGGGGCGCAATTCAAAGCAAATGGGAAGAATGAAACTCATCAAACAATCACCATTGGTCATTCTTCACCCTTGAGAAGCAGAAAAGTACATGTGAAGGTACTCATTGAAGGAAGGCCTTGCCAAATGGAAGTGGACTCAGGCTCCTATTTATCTATGGTGTCATGGGACACTATTCACAGGCTACTTCCCAACATTCAGAAGAAACATTTCCAGAAGCAAGCACTGACTCTTAAAGACTACCAAGGGAACAAGATTCCAGTAGTTGGAACAAGAGAATTCAACGTGAAGTTTAAAGGCCACACCAAACGTTTGCCCCTGACCATCGTGGACAAGGATCGCCCAAGCTTGCTGGGACTTGAGTGGTTCAAGCCACTAGGCATTGAGGTGACTGGCATCAATCACGTGAGCAACTCTGAATGGGAGGAGGCCTTGAAGTCTGAGTTTCCAGAGGTCTTCAGCGAAGGATTGGGCAGGTATATGGGGACCCCTATCACTTTCAACCTAGATCCCAAGGTGCCCAGGAGGGTTCCATTTGCTTTAAAGGAAAAAATTGATGCACAATTAGACAAATTAATAGCTCAAGGGTTTTAGAGCCCACTGACCACTCCAGATGGGAAACACCCATAGTCACACCAGTCAAGGCTGATGGGTCAGTAAGAATTTGTGGAGACTATAAGGGGACACTGAACCATGCTGCAGCAGAGCGCATATCCAGTTCCAGTTGTGCATCATCTGTTACATTCACTTGGCAGGGGTACAGTCTTTGCCAAATTGGACTTGGCCCAGGCATATCAACAACTAACAGTTGATGATGCCACTGCAGAGGCCCAAACCATTGTGACTCATAGAGGTGCCTTCAAATGTAAAAGGTTACAATTTGGAGTAAGCGTGGCACCAGGCATCTTTCAAAGCCTTATGGAAAGAATGCTCCAAGGACTGCCAGGGTAGTGCCTTACTTTGATGATGTGTTAATCTCTGCTGAAAATGACACTCAGCTACAAGAAAGACTCAGAGAAGTCCTTACCAGATTCAGAAAGCGGGTTAAAAGTCAAGGAAGAAAATGCACACTTAAGACTGACAGGGTTGAGTTCCTGGGCTACATGATTGACAAGCATGGCATCCACCCTACTGATGCCAAGGTTCAAGCAATCAAAGAAGCCCCTAAACCTAAATGCAAAACAGATTTGCAAGCTTTCCTTGGACTTATTAACTTTTATCACATGTTCCTACCTCAAAAGGCAACCATTGCTGAACCTTGCACAGATTACTGATAAGAAGTCTGTTTGGGTCTGGGAAGGAAGGAACAATCAGCATTTAACAGTATTAAGAGACTAATCACGTCTGATGCTGTACTGATACAGTTCTCTGAGAATTTGCCTGTTGTACTGACTTGTGATGCATCCCCTTGGAGTGGGGGGTTGAGCCACAGGCTTCCCAGTGGGAGAGAAGCCCCTATTGCATTTTACTCTGCACTTTGACCAAAGCAGAGAGGAATTACAGCCAATTGGACAAAGAGGCATTGGCAGTTGTTGCAGCTGTGAAGAAATTTCATGAATATCTGTATGGCAGAACATTTACCATTGTTACAGATCACAAACCTTTGTTAGGCATTGTGGCAGGAGACAAGCCTACACCTACTATCCTGTCACCAAGAATGCTGAGGTGGACTGAATTTCTTGCAGCTTATTCATACAAACTGATTCACAGGCCTGGCAAGGACATTGGACATGCTGATGCACTGAGTCGCCCACTTCCTTGCCACAAGGAGGACTTTGAACCTGAAACACACACCTTTTTCCTAGAAACTGTTGCCAAGCTTCCAGTTCATGCTGCTGAAATTGCCAGAGACTGCCAAAGACACTGTGTTGGCTCCTGTTATAGGCTGGATTAAGAAAGGTTGGCCTCTTCAAGATCTACCTCACCTTGCCCAACCTTTAAGTCCAGGCAAACTGAATTATCTGTATTAAGAGGATGTATTTTGTGGGGTAACAGGGTGGTTATTCCTGCAAAACTGCAAAGAGAGGTTTTGGAAATGTTACATGAGGGTCATCCTGGTATTGTAAGGATGAAGGGATTGGCCAGGAGTTATGTATGGTGGCCAGGTATTGACAAAATGGTTGAAAACTGGGTTGCATCTTGTCCCAACTGTCAGGTAGTCAGGCCTGCCCCACCTCACGCCCCCACACAGGAATGGGAATGTCCTAGGGGCCCATGGTCTAGGATTCACATTGATTTTGCAGGTCCTACTAGAGGGCACACCTTTCTTATTATAGTAGATGCATATTCCAAATGGCTAGAGGTGTTTCCCATGACATCCACCACAACTGATGCTGTCATCAAGCAGCTCAGAAAACTGTTTGTAACCCACGGGTTACCTGATGTTCTTGTCTCTGACAATGGCCCTCAATTTACATCCAACCTCTTTGAATCCTATCTAGCACAACAGGGTATCAGACATGCCCTTACTGCCCCTGGGCACCCTTTGGCTAATGGCCAGGCTGAACGATGGTACGCTTACCAAAGAGAAGCTTCAGCAACTGGGTCCTGGGGACATCACTGAGAAGGTTGAAAACTTCTTAGTGTCCAGCACATCACTCCTAGCCCATCTAATAACTTATCCCCAGCAGAGTTGTTGATGGGTAGGAAACTTAGGTCTTCCCTTGACCGCCTTCATCCCACTTACGCACTCCAATGCACCACTGGATTCCACTTCCAAAGTTCGCACATTCATTGTGGGTGATTCTGTATGCTAAGAACCTTATAGGTGAACCTTTGTGGATTCCTGCTGAGATAACTCAGATCACAGGCCCTTGTTCTTACAGGGTACAAACAGAGGATGGACTCCTCTGGAGCAGGCACATTGATCAACTTAGATCCAGGTTCTCTCAGGAAGCA
>CM019153.1:23398361-23502430 GCA_009733165.1 Naja naja | reverse complement strand
AAATACGTTCACATGTGAAAACACATGCAATGTGCCTATGATTTTAAATATATTCAGTTCTTACTCTGAATATTTAAATTAAAATACACACACACACACACACACACACACACACACACACACACGATGTGAAAAGGTAAACTACTGTGCATTTTCTTTTTGGGAAGATCAGTTTCTTTTTTCATTTATATAGAACGACTTTTTCTTTAAACACTAAGACTTTTGTTATGTTAATCAGGCAGGAACATTTCCAATTCAATTTTACCTGGCTGGTCAGCTTTCTTTCTTTGTTTGATGTCCCTTGGGCCCTCCTTGTCTTTTAAACTGTAATTTAGTTGGAGCTGCTGTCAATTTACTCTGTCCATTACATTTGGAGTGATATTCCAGACATTGTATTCTATTCAGTCCTTGAGAAATTCCTGGCCCAAATGAAATGTGCAGCTAAAAAAAAACAAACCACATCTAGGGATCTATAAGTGCAAGCTGTGATAGAAGATAGATAGAAAGATAGATAGATGGATGGATGGATGGATGGATGGATGGATGGATGGATAGATAGATAGATGATGAGAGATGGAGACAGGAGAGACAGACACACACACACGACAGGTACACGTGTGTATATGCACATACACATACACACACACATATAGATTGTATACAGCTTGAACTTAGTCTATGTGTCTATGTCTGTGTGTGTACATGCACCTGTGTGTATATGTGTCTGTTTTTAGAGAAACACTTATATTTGCTCATATCCCAGATATTTTTTAAAAACTAACAATGTATCTTTATATTCAGTAGAGGTTTTACTTAAGGTTAATTAATTGACATTTTTAATTAATTGGATAGATTCAATCTAGTTAAGCAAACAATGAAGTTTGTGATTTTATTGGGCATTTAAAATTTTTAACTATACACAACAATTCAGGTTTAGAAAAGCCCACCCTCTATAATTTTACCACAATTGCCATGAGTAGTAGACTTTGAACAAGAGCACAGTCTTCCTATGCTTGCCTAGGATTCAACAATTCCTGAATCTCCACAGATGAGATATTGTTGCATTTGTAGGTCTCCTATGGCACATCTGCCAATATTTCAGTCAGAAATAGGTTGTGATCATTTTAATATACTTTTACATAGCACAATACACATTTTTGGCTCTTTCCAGCATGTAGACTTTCTCTCAAAGGATACAAGTAGTCATTGTGTTAATGCCCACTTGTTCTGAGACCATTTGACGTTTCAGAGACACCAAACAAGAATATACACCAAATTACATTTATATACATGCCCTTCTTCAGGCTGGCTTACAGTGGATCCCCAGTGTGCAGCATAGCCTTCATTCCATTGTAGCCTGCTTATTACTGAGGGCATTTTACAAGTCAGCTAATTGCCCCAACAATCTTGGGTCCTCAATTTACCTACTCTAGAGGATGGCTGAGTCAGCCTTGAGCCTGTGATTCAGGCTACAGCTGGTAGGCAGCTGGAACTTAAATGCAGGCAATTAGCAGCGAGCCACCAGGCTTATATTCTATATTCTTCAACCATTCCTCATAGTTGTAGCTGTTGCAGTGTCCCCACACTTGATTCAGGTGCTTGGCACCTGGCTTGAAATACAAGAGTTGCAGCATCCCACAGTCATGGGATTACCATTTGCAACTCTCACTGCTGGCTTGTGACAAAGTCAACGAGGAAGCCAGTAGGACGTTGCAAATGATTATTATGTGATTTTGCACCTAACAACTATAGAATTCACCTTATAACATCAGCTGGAATTTCTGCAATTGCCATTGTAAGTTGGTATAGTAACATGACATCATGCTTTATTTATTTACTAAATTTATATGCCACCCATTAAACAACTCTAGGTGCCTTAGCAAGATAAAATCAATATAAACATTAAAATGATACATATGCACTTTAAAGTTAACAAAAGTAGCTAAGGAATTGATCAATAAACAACAGGGTGGAGGTGGAGTCTTCTTTTAATTCATTAACCCCGTCCAGTATGGAACTTCCACATTGGCACCCCAGGCCAATTGGTGGAATCAGGTTTTGAGGCCTATCTTTATGGCCAAGAGGTTGGGGATAGTTTTACCTCAAGGAGCAAAACACTCTTTTCCTGAACACTGCCAGCCAGAATTCCTTGACTTCAGTCACCTGGGATGATTGTATCATTTAGCAATAGTTGCCTGTTTCAGTTATCGTTGTAAAGCCACAATGGTGCAGTGGTTAGAGTGCAGTACTGCAGGCTACTACTGCTGCCTGCCGGTTGCCTGCAATTTAGCAGTTCAAATCTCCCCAGGCTCAAGGTTGACTCAGCCTTCCATGCTTCCGAGATGGGTAAAATGAGGACCCAAATATGCTGACTACGTAAACTGCTTAGAGAGGGCTGTAAAGCACTGTAAAGAGGTATTTAAGTCTAAGTACTGTTGCTATTGCTATTCATATAGATCCAACCAAATAAACATCAAAATAATTGTTCCTTTATATTTATTCTGTATCATTTATATCTGCATAAGGAAATGTTTTCAATTCAATGTTGGGAAAAATATTTACAACAATGTTCCTGTTATGTATGAAGGTTTAAATGTTATTGGTTTATTTTGAACTGTTCTTGTAAAATGTCAAATGGGATTGGTTTTAAATAGTGGGAAAAACCTGCACTCCATTGGCTGGCAACTTCTGCTGCTGCTGGCTATAAGAAGCAGCCGCCCAGCCAAGTCAGGTCCATTGAGCTGTAGTCACTTAATAAACTCTTCACTGAAGCTCTTCATGTCTGACTCTTCATGCAAACATAACACTGGCGACGAAGGTGGGATTGCCCTGAAGAAGGGACAACGCAGAAGGCAAGCAGAAGAGCGAGATGGCTCGCTGAACACCCCCAGCCCGTTCGATCCGGCAGAAGACTGGGAATCATATCGGATCGCTTCCACATGTACTTGGAAGGAAATGACCTCGCCGATATTCCCGAGAAGCGGAAGAGGGTGGTATTTCTCAAGCACTGCGGTCCGGCAGTCTTCAAGATGGCGGCGGCGTTGGCGGGAGCTGCAGAATTAAGGTAATGGAATGGCCTGATTTGGAAAAGCTTTGAGAGCCCATTCGCCCCAAAGTATCGTGCCTCATTAAGAACACAAGTTTTACCGTCGGGATCAAGGGAAGCGAAAATGTTAATGACTTGTGGCAAAGGGACATTGGGGGTGCTTGTGACTTTACCAACTTAGAAGAGGCCATGCGTGATCGGTTTGTCCTGGGCCTCAAAGATAAGGTCTTACAAAGCAAACTGTAATGAAACCTAAGATCACGTTTAAGGAGGCCATAGAAGAAGCTGTTTCAGCGGAAGCCACCAAGTCCTCAGCAGCGGCCATGAAAAAGATTAACAAGGCCTCAAGCCAGGCCTCAAGCCATTCTGATGTGGAAAAATCCACAACAACTCATTGCGAGCAAATAGACTCTGATTCAGATTGCAGTGAGGTGGAGGAAGGAATTTTAGACTCAGAATGGAGAAGAAAAGGAAAGACCCTGGAAAAAGAGGCAAGAATTTTATTGCAGAGGCTGTGGGGGCACCCCGCACTGAATGCTTCTTAGACACCATCTGCCTCGTTGTGAGAAAAGGGTCATTTAGCCAGAGTCTGCAAATCATCCAGAACTCCACCTAGTAGGAAGAAATTTCCTGAAAAGGATTTCAAGCCCAACAACTTCATTGAAAAGATGGGGCAATTCAGAAACAAATGGAAAGAATGAAACTCATCAAACAATCACCATTGTCATTCTTCAAGCCTTGAGAAGCAGAAAAGTACATGTGAAGGTGTTCATGGAAGGAAGGCCTTGCCAAATGGAAGTGAACTCAGGCTCTTACTTATCTATGGTGTCATGGGACACTATTCACAGCTACTTCCCAACATTCAGAAGAAACATTTCCAGAAGCAAGCACTGACTCTTAAAGACTACCAAGGAACAAGATTCCAGTAGTGGACAAGAGATTTCAACGTGCAGTTTAAAGGCCACACCAAGCGTTTGCCCCTGACCATCGTGGACAAGGATCGCCCAAGCTTGCTGGGACTTGAGTGGTTCAAGCCACTAGGCATTGAGGTGACTGGCATCAATCACATGAGCAACTCTGAATGGGAGGAGGCCTTGAAGTCTGAGTTTCCAGAGGTCTTCAGAAGGATTGGGCAGGTATATGGGACCACTATCACTTTCAACCTAGATCCCAATAGTTGCCCAGGAGGGTTCCATTTGCTTTAAAGGAAAAATTGATGCACAATTAGACAAGTTAATTGCTCAAGGGTTTTAGAGCCCACTGACCACTCCTGATGGGAAACACCCATAGTCACACCAGTCAAGGCTGATGGGTCAGTAAGAATTTGTGGAGACTATAAGGGGACACTGAACCATGCACTGCAGCAGGCATATCCAGTTCCAGTTGTGCATCATCTGTTACATTCACTTGGCAGGGGTACAGTCTTTGCCAAATTGGACTTGGCTCAGGCATATCAACAACTAACAGTTGATGATGCCACTGCAGAGGCCCAAACCATTGTGACTCATAGAGGTGCCTTCAAATGTAAAGGTTACATTTGGAGTAAGCGTGGCACCAGGCATCTTTCAAAGCCTTATGGAAAGAATGCTCCAAGGACTGCCAGGGTAGTGCCTTACTTTGATGATGTGTTAATCTCTGCTGAAAATGACACTCAGCTACAAGAAAGACTCAGAGAAGTCCTTACCAGATTCAGAAAGCGGGGTTAAAAGTCAAGGAAGAAAAATGCACACTTAAGACTGACAGGGTTGAGTTCCTGGGCTACATGATTGACAAGCATGGCATCCACCCTACTGATGCCAAGGTTCAAGCAATCAAAGCCCCTAAACCTAAATGCAAATCAGATTTGCAAGCTTTCCTTGGACTTATTAACTTTTATCACATGTTCCTACCTCAAAAGCAACCATTGCTGAACCTTTGCACAGATTACTGGATAAGAAGTCTGTTTGGGTCTGGGGAGGAAGGAACAATCAGCATTTAACAGTATTAAAGACTAATCACGTCTGATGCTGTACTGATACAGTTCTCTGAGAATTTGCCTGTTGTCCTGACTTGTGATGCATCCCCTTTTGGAGTGGGGGGGTTGAGCCACAGGCTTCCCAGTGGGAGAGAAGCCCCTATTGCATTTTACTCTGCACTTTGACCAAAGCAGAGAGGAATTACAGCCAATTGGATAAAGAGGCATTGGCAGTTGTTGCAGCTGTGAAGAAATTTCATGATGTATGGCAGAACATTTACCATTGTTACAGATCACAAACCTTTGTTAGGCATTGTGGCAGGAGACAAGCCTACACCTACTATCCTGTCACCAAGAATGCTGAGGTGGACTGAATTTCTTGCAGCTTATTCATACAAACTGATTCACAGGCCTGGCAGGACATTGGACATGCTGATGCACTGAGTGTGCCCACTTCCTTGCCACAAGGAGGACTTTGAACCTGAAACACACACCTTTTCCTAGAAACTGTTGCCAAGCTTCCAGTTCATGCTGCTGAAATTGCCAGAGACTGCCAAAGACACTGTGTTGGCTCTGTTATAGGCTGGATTAAGAAAGGTTGGCCTCTTCAAGATCTACCTCACCTTGCCCAACCTTTTAAGTCCAGGAAAACTGAATTATCTGTATTAAGAGGATGTATTTTGTGGGGTAACAGGGTGGTTATTCCTGCAAAACTGCAAAGAGAGGTTTTGGAAATGTTACATGAGGGTCATCCTGGTATTGTAAGGATGAAGGGATTGGCCAGGAGTTATGTATGGTGGCCAGGTATTGACAAAATGGTTGAAAACTGGGTTGCATCTTGTCCCAACTGTCAGGTAGTCAGGCCTGCCCCTCACCCCCACAGGAATGGGAATGTCCTAGGGGCCCATGGTCTAGGATCCACATTGATTTCATAGGTCCTACTAGAGGGCACACTTTTCTTATTATAGTAGATGCATATTCCAAATGGCTAGAGGTAATTCCCATGGCATCCACCACAACTGATGCTGTCATCAAGCAGCTCAGAAAACTGTTTGTAACCCACGGGTTACCTGATGTTCTTGTCTCTGACAATGGCCCTCAATTTACATCTAACAGCAACTGGGTCCTGGGGACATCACTGAGAAGGTTGAAAAACTTCTTAGTGTCCAGCACATCACTCTAGCCCATCTAATAACTTATCCCCAGCAGAGTTGTTGATGGGTAGGAAACTTAGGTCTTCCCTTGACCGCCTTCATCCCACTTACACCCAACGCACCACTGGATTCCACTTCCAAAGTTCGCATTTCAGTGTGGGTGATTCTGTTTGTGCTAAGAACCTTATGGGTGAACCTTTGTGGATTCCTGCTGAGATAACTCAGATCACAGGCCCTCGTTCTTACAGGGTACAAACAGAGGATGGACTCCTCTGGAGCAGGCACATTGATCAACTTAGATCCAGGTTCTCTCAGGAACATCACCTTGTCTCTCTCTAGTTCCTCACCTGATGTCAATTCTAGGGGAAGGGGAGGAACAGGAGGAAAATCAGCAAGTAAGAATCAACCCCATGTGTAACGAGCCATTACGACAGGAACCATCCCAAAACCTGTCACAATGCCAAAATCCATCCTTAGAAGTGGAAGATTGCACGTCACTACCTGACTTGGGTGCTGACATTGGAATGGAGATGGGTTGGGAGGAGAGACCAGATTCTAACAGTCTAACAGGGTCTTCTTTCACAGGAAGTCTCAGCAGGGAAATGTCAACAGACACATTTCCTCTCTCACTGGGTGAGAATGTTAAAACTTCTGAACCACAAGGTCTCAACGTACATAAGAGCCCCACCTATTTAAAAGAATACATTAGATAGGTTGGGGTTTGGTATGGACTGAACCTAGTGGGGAGGGGTGTTATGTATGTAGGCTTAAATGTTATTGGTTTATTTTGAACTGTTCTTGTAAAATGTCAAATGGGATTGGTTTAAATAGTGCGGGAAACACCCTGCACTCCCATTGGCTGGCAACTACGGCTGCTGGCTATAAGAAGCAGTAGCCCAGCCAAGTCGGGTCCATTTGAGCTGTAGTCACTTAATAAACTCTTCACTGAAGCTCTTCGCGTCTGACTCTTCATGCAAACATAACAGTTCCAATTTTAATGGAATCAAATATTAATAGGAGTGGTGATTATAGTAGATTATAGTTAGTATCTGAAAGCAGAAGGGAGATGTAGAATTGTCCTTTGTGCACAAAGTATTTATACAATAATGGTGAGATTAATAAGGGTAGTACAAATGTCTCTATAATAATGTACAGGTATTGGAAAAGTACATGTTCTGTTGTACAGAATCACATAGGCACTGTTTCTCCCACTGGGGAATTTTCCTTTATTGGCCTTCTGTCTATCTGTCTATCTCTCTGGTGTTTAGATACTTCCAAACTAAAGTAGGGAGGCAAAGTACCTCTTAGATTCACTGGCAATAAAGGTTGGGGATCTGGCTGTCCTTATATTGTCCAATTTGGTTTATTATCAGTAAGCTAGTTAATATAGTGTTCAAAAAGATGGTTTAAGTGTTCTTCATATTTGTAGAATTTGCTGTTGCTTTCATCCTAGGTTTGACAAATAGTGACTATTTCAAAGTCATCCAGCTAACTGTGTGCTTAAAGCAGGACTCATGGTATTGCTTGTGATGTTATTGTGAAATACCCAGGATTATGTTACATAAGATTGATGGTTATATAATTCTTTTAAATTAATAAATTGTAAAAATTGTTCCAAAATTACAAAAATAAAAATATTTGAACCTAAGAGCAGTCAGTCTCTCTAAATAAAGCCCTTCAGTAAACAAGGAAATTTTCATTTAAATGACAAAATGGCATTCCCGTAGATACTTTTTTATACAATTGTGTACTCTTGTTTCAGGCTGCACTCCATCATCACGTAAAAAATAAAGGATTTCATTCTAGTGATGCCACAAGTATTTTTCTTTAACATGATGACTCCAGAACAAATGCTAATATATTTGCCAATCTTTGTCTTAACATCTAGAAAAAAATATGACTCGACCTACAGACTTAGCTGCTCACCACATCCAGGATGCTATTATAACTGCTTTTAATAAGGAAATTAATTTTAGATAATCATTTGTCATCACTTTCAAACCACATATTTCTAATGTAAGTTTAGAAGTAATGCATCCCTGATATTTATTTTCAGAAGTGAAGTGCAATGTGATACATTTTTGGAAAAAGAGAAACACAACAGTCCCCTTTTCCAGCAAACTAAACAGTACAATTTATTTTGGGACTGCAAAGGTAAAGCTGCAACTTTATCAAGGCGGTTTTACATTTCTATCATTTATTCCTTATTGATGTTTCAGTATAAATAAACCTCAAATGAGTTTTTCAATAATCATTTACGGCCTCAGTAATAATAGTCACAGTTATAACAATAGCAGTAGCAATTCTGCCAAAGTTCTATTTCTTCATCTTTTTATTTTATTGGGAGAATTAATTATAAAAACCTCTGGAGAAAAATCCCTTTAAATGGTTGTTAAATGTTGACCGTTGTCTTGATGGCACAAAAACACTCCCCTAATAATAAATTATAGAAACACTTTTATATGCTTGGTCTAGTGCAGGGGTCTGCAAGCCTCGGCCTGTGGATCAGCACCAGTCCATGGCATGCCAGATACTGCATCCGTGGGATGCAGGCAGCACATGAAACCATGTCCCCTCTGGTCTGTGGAAAAACCTCTTTCCACGGAACTGCTCCCTACTGCTAGTGGTTAAGGCAGCAGGCTAGAAACCAGGAGACTGTGAGCTAATTATGAAAGCCAGCTTGGTGATTTTGGGCCATTCACTTTTTCTCACCTCAACTCATCAACAGGGTTGTTGAGTGGGGAAAATAGGAGAAGGAAGGGGTATTAGGGACATCCATTGTCTTGAATTATGTATAGAAATAGTAAAGGTGAAGTTAAAAAATTTAAAAAAATATAATAAACTTGTAAGACAAAATTTTGCAGAGGTAATTAGAGAAAGAAAAAGATGGTAGGTGGAGAAAAGAGCTTTATGAATCAAGATGAAAAGAGGGAAACAGGAGGAAACAGAAAAGAATGAAGCTACAGAGAAATAAAAAATAATTTTATTAAAATTGTATTTAGTTGGATTATTCTTTGCATATGCAGTCTTTGTATCACTTTGTGTCATTAAATTTAGTATCTTATAGGATTCGAATGAATGAAGTTGATTGGAATCTCCAAATCTCAAATTGTATTATCAAGATAGCTATTTAACATAAATTACGGATTGAATCATGTTCCATTATGGCCTAACCATATTTATAGAAGGAACAGAATTTCCAGTTGCATCAGATCAATTTTAATTATAGTCATAGAGACATAGACTAACATACACTTTTTCAAGGAAAGAATAATGTTAAACTCACCTAAACATCACAGTTAGAAAATACTGATTTAAGATGTGTTATTATTGATATGAGTGTTCCATGGTGCTCTCTGGGCTTGCTTGTTTTCTTGCAGACCTTTCATTACTCAAACTAGTTAACATCATCAGTGCTAGTTATTTGTATTATTGGTATATTACACTAAATTTGAT
The DNA here is from genome assembly GCA_009733165.1 of Naja naja. Lineage (NCBI taxonomy): Eukaryota > Metazoa > Chordata > Lepidosauria > Squamata > Elapidae > Naja > Naja naja. The sequence continues at coordinate 23,492,820 of CM019153.1, read as the reverse complement.
CTCAAAAATGGATAATTTTAGAGCGTATCTGTAATAATATAGAGTTAATTTTATTTTTTTCTAAAAATGATTGGAAATGTAACAATCAGGTTTGATTATTTTTTTATATTTAGTAGCAATGTTGTAAAGCTCAACAATTCTGGAGACTTCCAGTTACGCCCTCCTCGTGGACGGACTGGAGACCACGACTGTCTGCGGCCTCAGCCCGTGCTCTCTCATCGGAGAGCCCCGAACTTTTTTGATTAGGGGCTGAAGCTGCCTTGGAGGGGCGGCTGAGTAAGGAGAAGCCACCAGCCAGGTCGAGGAGAGCCACATCTCTCCTCCCTGGGCTTGGCCTTTTTTTCCCCCAAAGACGACCGAGCGATGGTCTAAAATGGCCACCCTGAAGAAGAAGATTTAACTGGATTAAGTTTTGTGCAGAGAGAAGAAGGAGGGACAATTTGGTGCAACAACTAATCTAAAAGTACCTTGGGATTGATGCTTTAAAAATTGTTCTATGAAAGAATAAGAAAGCGGCGAAGGAAGGGAAGGGAAGGAAAAAAAGTGAAAATATCATTTGCAGCTGAGTGGGGCTTCAAACCGGAATAGGAAGAAGCCGGAATAAGACACTTAAATAAATCGTACTAAAGTACAGTGGAAATAAACAGATATAATTTAAAATTGTACTGAAGAGTACCAAAAAGGAGGCGAAAATATTTAATTGGAGACTTGACTGGTTTGAAATATCGAGGCTCGGAAAGCCCTGAACAATTAAAAAAATGGGGGGAAAAGGCGAGGACATTGTAAAACGGAGGGTGTCATCTTGTGGACAAAAAATCTATGCTGAAAAAGAGAAGTCCCTATTTTTTTTATTAACTTGATTTGATATACTGAAAAGGAAATATTGAAGCAACATAATAATTACCCAGAAGTGAAAATTGAACTAAAAGAAAAGAAAAGATACGGAACGCTGGACTGATTGGTGACTTTGCTGTAAACCCAGTTTTGGAATAGCTGTGAATATAGAAAATTTCAAGAAAAAGAAACAATTCCAGAAAATTATTTATATTAGAATGAAACATATTTTAAACCAATTTCTTTTTCAGCCTGCAAAATTATTAACTTTTACAAAAGTGTATATTTGTACAATATACTGTGCCAGCTTTGTATATGTGAATTCCTGCAACAATGCCTTATGCTTCTTATTAGAACAATATTAGACCCCTATGAAAGTAGATAAATTGTGGGAGTGTGCTTTGATGTTTAAAATGACTTTATATCATAAAAGTAAATCTGGCACAGAATTTTATGGTGTTTGGAAATCATTTCTAGATTACTTTTAAATATGGATTTGTACTACTTCCCAAATTTAAATTTCTCTTTATCTAAAATCTATTTTAGGTTTATAAGATTTCTTAACTCAAAGCACACTTCCAGGAGCATAGAAGTAATCTGATGTAGATTATAATTTTACTTAATATAATCTTTATTTTATTATTTATACTATGCTAACTACTATACTGTTCCTGATATTTGACAACTAAACAATGTCTACATAGGTTCTTACACTATTTATCGAAGCAAGTCCCTAAATTTAATAAATATTATAAAACTAAATAAATTAAGAGGTGGAATTAAAAAAGAATCTTTGGAATAGGAAAATATGTTTCATTTTGCTCACTGATGTTTATACCTCAAACTACCAATATGTTTTGCAGCTGTTTTTTAAACAATAATTTTTTAAAATTCAAATTACAGTTATGCTATCACAGCATATTTTAAATTTGGCTAGGAAAGCAATTTAAGTTTTTTCAGAATGAGGGAAAGATATAGTCAGGAAACAGGCTTTTCAGCCACTTCTGGACAGAATATTGATATTTATTATCATGATTAATGATAATATACATCTAAATAGTGTAATCAAATTCAGAAATATCTGATCTAATTGGAAAGCAGAGGAGGGAAAATGTCTTTGAGAATTATAGAAAACAGCCTGAACCTGTTTATTAAAAGTCATTCTCATCATTAATGGAATTATTTTTGCAAATTGTGTCCATACGAATACAGCTTTAGAATTTATTGTGCCTATAAATGAGGACTGCATAGATTTATGATTTCTTGACACAGAATAGGTGTCATCAGGAAGTCAAAGAACCAAAGAAAAAAGGAAGCAATTTGTAAAATGTAGAATAATTAAAAACAAATAATCCTTTTTTTTGTTTATAATTATTAAACTTTCTGCAGATGATAAACTAACTGAAGTAGACTATTTAGTTAAATATGTGATTCAAACATATTGAGAATTTAGGCCAACTTAAACCATGACAGTCAGTAAAATAAGGCATTAGTTATGAAAGCTGTATATATCTAATTTTAGGTAATTATTTATTGTTGTGTTTTTAGTTGTGAGCCGCCCCGAGTCCTTTTGGAGAGGGGGCGGCATACAAGTCAAACAAACAAACAAACAAACAAACAAATAAATAAATAATCTGTTATAACCTACTCTACACAGTGCCATTTTGCCATTCAGCATATACTGTTCCTGCCTGCATCTTACACTTTCCCACTATGCATTGGACTAAAGCCCTGCATTGCCTACAACTTGGATCCTGTATATAATGTGGTAGATGCTGGCTTCTATGGATCTGATGTTTAATGCCTATTCTTGTGTTGTTATGATCAGTGCTTCAGTGCTGTTTTTTTTTAATCCAGCCCTTTCCAGCCACTTGGAGGATTTCCCAGTGTCCACCACCTCAGCTATCCATGGATAATACATCCCAGGTTCAGTCTTGTCTTGTCTTGTCTTGTCTTGTCTTGTCATGGCACTTCCTCTGCTTGGTCTTCCTTTTCTCAGCAGCTCGTCTTTGGGTGCCATCTTACTGATGTACTAGTGGATGCTCTGGGTTTCATCAAGGAGAGTGGCTTTGACACTCACCAGAACCACCCACCCTCTTTATGACTGGTGTACAATCGCTCTGTGTTGGATTTGGTGTGGAAACTTCTGTACGTTATGAGGAACTTCCTGGTCTTGGCCAGGTCAATATATTGGCAGGGTATCAAATGACTGGCAGGTCATAGGCTTTGATGGTGGGGATTTTGTTCTTGTCATTGAGTTGGGTCTTCAGACCTATTTTTTGGTGTACTTAGAAGTTGTTGACTTCTTTGCCTTCTCATGTTTCCATATCACTGTGGGATAACAATATACTTGTAGCTGGTCTGTATGTCTGCATGTGACCTACTGGTAGCTCCACCCCATCAGTCTTAATCAGTGGTGGGATTCAAATTTTTTATTACTGGTTCTATGGGTGTGGCTTGGTGGGCATGGCAGGGAAGGATACCGTAAAATCTCCAGTCAGAAGTGGTATTTGCTGGTTCTCCGAACTAAAAATTTCCACTACCGGTTCTCCAGAACTGGTCAGAACCTGCTGAATACCACCTCTGGTCTTAATGACCTTCCCTTTCTTGACTAACAGGAGCTACACTTCTCCAATCTGAATGACATTCTAATATCTTCACTGTAGATCCATGTCAGGTGGATCAGCAAGTTGATGTCTCTTTTACTCTTACACTGTGTGCACAATTAGGCAAGCTGTATTTTGGAGGATTAATTTTATTATTGAACAACTACAGTGCTCTCGGTCAATCCAAAATGTTAATAAACCTCAAACCTGAATATTTAAGAAAGTAAAAGTGAGGTTATGACTTTCTTAGGAGAATATCTATGTGTGCACAATTATTGGGCAATCCCTCTGAAAGACTTTTTACAATGTTTGAGTTTTCAGAGTCAGTTAAATTTCTTTTTTAGCCCATTTTGCCTGAGGAAATTTATGCACACATTGATATAGGTGGTTGATCTCCTTAGGCCATGCCCTCCCTTATTACACAAATGCACATCACCTGATCTGCTTATATCCACTAAGCATTTAAGTTTATATAGCTTGGAGGTGGAAAATATGCATACAAAGGATGATATGGCCAAAATACTCACTTGCCTAATAATTGTGCATACAGTGTAGTATACAGTTTGATGTCATCCATGTGAAGGAGTGGCTGATGATATTTCCAGTCTTGAATGTGTATTCCTATCCGGTCCTTGTGATTATCTACCTAAGGGGTTTCAAGCCTATCCAACATTGGGGATAGTGCATCATCTTGGTATATGCCACACTTGATCATTTGTGTGAGCCATCTTAAACCCAGTCTTGTTTTCACTGTCTCACTGAGTTCTTGAGGATAGTCCTAAGTTTTCTGTTTACTTTGCATAGTGCCAGGCATTCGCAGATCCATATACCTGTATATGGCACTGAGAATAGGTTCCTGTTCTGGGAAATTTCTGTGGTCTGCTCTCAGATTCTGCAGTGATCTTGCACTGTTGTTATATTTCTTCTCTTTTTCCCATATATTCTTCCTGTACTGTTCAGTTTCTGCTGTTGGTGGCTCTGCAGCTGTTATTGCACCGCAGTTGAGAGTGCACTGTGGTTGATTCATTGGGGAACAGAACATTTATTTTGGCCTCTGCTTCTCTAGTATATCTCCTTAGCCTGGTAGCCAGTACTATGAGCCCTTTTTAGCAGTCTCTGGGGCATCATGTGAATTTGAGCCCTTATATCAGTGGTGGTATTTGACCAGTTTGGCCCAGTTCTGGCAAGCTGGTAGCAGCGATGAGCAGCAGAGACCGAACCAGTTCTCTACGCTGCTCTGTGTTGGGGCCACCCGCCCACCCACCCATACTCACTTTTATCTGCTGAATTTGAAGCACAGATGCTTTGCGTGGCACAGAATAATGCCGCGCGGCAGCTGCTGAAGCGACTGGGATCATGCAGGCTTGCAGGAGGAGAGTTAGAATGCCTCTGCATCTGCACAAACACCTCTGCGCCTGCACAAAGTGCATGTTTGGCACATGTGTGCATGCAAAGTGTGTGCACATGCGGAAAGCGCGCTCAACAAGCTACGCCCACTGAACCGTGGCAAATAGATTTGAATCCCACCACTGCCTTATATCTATATTTAATAGCCAAGTCTTATTCTTAATCTTCATATCTTTCTGTAATTCTACTGCAGCACCTGACTAACCTTTCTCCAGGTTTTGTTGATCATAGCCTCTATCCTCATTTTCTGGAGGTGGTGGGGTATGTACTGCTGTTCTTGATTGTGTTCTGGATCTCCTAAGCATCAGAATTACAGTAACTGTACATATAGCAGTTTATTGGTTTGAGTTACGTTGGTAGTAGGGATTGTCATTAGGGCTCTGTTGGCATCTTCTAGCATACCATCTGATGGCACTTCTCCACTGAGCCTTAGTAACCAGTCGCACGGCTTCACTCTAGCTAATTTATCCATGATGTTTATTTATTTATATTTTGATTTATATGCCATCCCATCTCCGGGGGGACTCGGGGCGGCTTACACAAAAAACATATACACAATGTAAAACTTAATTTCAAATTTACCCAATCCAAATAACTCTAAAATATTAAAATATCCCAAAATTAAAAAACCCAGCCCGCTCAATCCAGGCTGGACTGTGAAAACAGCCAGGTCTTTAGATCACAGCGGAAGGAGCGCAGGTCAGGGGCCAGACATAGCTCCAGGGGTAGTTGGTTCCAAAGGGTGGGTGCCCCTACAGAGAAGGCCCTCCCCCGGGGGACCACCAACTGACATTGCCTGGCCGACAGCACCCCCAGGAGGCCCTGCCTATGGGAGTGTACCAGGCAATTGGACCTTGATGCTGGTAGGGGGGGCTCCTACAAGTACCCTGGACCCAAGCCATGCAGGGCTTTATAGGTTAACACCAGCACCTTGAATCTTACACGGAGGGCAACTGGCAACCAATGTAAACCACGCAGGAGGGGTGTCACATGGGAGAATTGGGCCGCTCCCATCACCGCCCACGTGGCCGCATTTTGTACCAGTTGAAGCCTCCGCATAGTCCACAAGGGCAGCCCCAGGTAGAGAGCATTGCAGTAGTCAAGAAGGGAGGCCAAGAGTGCATGAGTGACTGTGCGTAGGGAATCTTGGTTCAAGTAGGGGCGCAACTGGTGTACCAGGAGAACCTGGGCAAAGGCCCCCCCTGGTGACGGCTCCCACCTGCTCCTCCATATTGAGCCATACATCCAGGAGGACACCCAAGTTGCACGCCCTATCCACAGGGGCAACACCTCTCCCCCCATGACCAAAGATGGAATTTCTTGGATCCGAGATGCCGGTATGCACAGCCACTCAGTCTTGTCTGGATTGAGCTGGAGCCTGTTCCTCCCTATCCAGATCACAGCTGTGCTCTGTAATGGAGGGGGTGGTAGTGATGTTCCAGCCTCAGGTATTGGCTGCCATCCAGCCAATTCTTCTAGGACTTCTCGAATCTGGGATGTAATGTGCAGTTGGTCTGTCTCAAGTTATGGGAATAGCTTCTTCATTATGTTGAAATGTTGGGTAACTAGCTGTTTCTCAGTTACATGGATGCATTAAAAGCCTTGCTGGCCCCAAACGAAGGGATCTGTGCATACATTGGTATTCACTCTAAAAAGCGTTTAAAGAAATAATCATGCCTACCAAGTTTGAACTAGAATAAAATAAAATAAAAAATAGAAAAAAGTGATTTTTTTGGAATATATAGTTGCATTATACTGGGAAATTCATTTCTTCATAATGCTATAATAGACAAATACCCTCTTACTTTTTAATTCTAATAAATATTGCAATGCAACTAGAGCTAACTCTCAGTGTTTTTGTTGTTGTTCTGTTGTTATATTTTCTGTTTGGAATATGGAAATGAATTATAAAGTTTTGTAACTACTATTTCCAGCCTTCAAACCTTTCTCTAATTTTGCCCATGATGTGTGTGTGTGTGAGGGGGGGGAGGGAGAGAGAGGGAGGGAGGGAGGGAGATGAGAGGGAGATGGGGCCATATGTATTCTGCTTAGAGACCTCATAAATAGCCTTTGATAAGTTAGCTTGCAGAATTTTAATAAAAGCCTTCCTTTGTCACAGTGTAAAACTAATTGTGTTGTGTGTTGGAGGTCAAATTTGCTGTAATAAAACATCCATCTTGGAGCTTTTTAGAGGAACCTGTTTAAAAAGGTTAAAGTGGGTAATTATCACCAACTACTTGGCAATAAGAGTTGCTTTTCAATGAACCATTTATTCATGATCTGCTGCTTCACACTGCGGGATTCTTCTTGACTAGGTTAGAAAACATAATTAATAAATGATAGGATTATTTATGGTTCATGGTGTTAGATTGGGAAATACAATGATATACAGAATGAGCTAAAATTGCTCTTGCAAGCAGCATCTTCATTTTTAATCCATGAGTTGGATTGTCACATTACTTGATATGGTGTGATGAACTCTTGATGGTATTCATAAGAGATAATTCTGTTTCTCTTCCCTGTCTGATTTTCTATGTATAAATAGAAATGGACATGCTCCTTGGAAAACATAGTTAATGACCTGGTTAATCTTTGTCTAAATTCTGCTAGGGTAGCTTGCATCTCATGTGACTATATTAATTCATTATTACAGATAGAAATAAGATTTTTTTGGCAGATAAACAAATCAATGTTGAATGATACTGTGGATACTGTATAAGCTTGTAGTTCTTTGGGAGTTACGAAAAGAGCAAAATTGTGTAGTTCTTTGTAATACATACTATATCCACTACTATCAAGTATTTAAAAGAAGAAACATATTGCAATGTTTTACTCCTTAAAAAGGTAGAAAACTAAAGAGTCTTGTAGCAGTAAAAACTCACGTATTTACTAAGACCTGTGGACTATATAAATCATCATAAATGTCTTCATTTTTTAAATGCCAATTCTTTGTAGCTTTAGTTTCAGTAGACTCAAATTGCTAATGCTGTAGAAATATAAAATGTTATCATTTGTCTTAATAACTATTGTAAAATAAGTTGTTGAAAAATAGCCAATTCTCAAATTCTCTGCCTTTGGCTTTGATTGTATTGTATTACTTCATTGCTTCCATTGTTTTTTGCATATCTTTTTGGGTTACAAAACAAGTATATGATAAATTGGAGACATGGTGTTGCATCACCTAGTTCCATCTCCTGATTCCACTATATAAAATTCATTTGTCTCCTGAGGTTTTCATCCTGGCTCAGAAAAAAAAGGCCAGTGACTCCTGTTATATTGATTAGAATAGCTACCCTGAGTCAACATCTCAAAAGATCATAGTACTATAGCATAGAATATATGCATTTTTAAACTCATGATTTATAACAGAAATGTTCATGTTCATCACATTTCAATGCCAGGAATTATATAGAATTGGCTGGTGGCTACTTGTGCCATGGAGCAAAAGGCTTGGGTCAAACAGTGCCTGGGGGAATGGTCTGAGATGAAGAGCTGGGGGTGGAGGGCCATTGATGGTGGAGAATTGCAAGAGGAGGAGCACTGGAAGAGGAAAGGCAGTTGTGAATTGGTTGAGGTGGATGGCTGGGAGTGAAGCGGGAGTGATGAATGGTTAGTGCCTAAACTTCCCATTCCTGTTCCTGGATACAATCCTCATAGTGAATCATATTTAGTCACCTCTAGTCTAGACTAATGCAGTGTGCTATATATGAGGCTATCCTTAATTATCCAATCAAAATTGCAATTGGTCCAGAATGTAGCAGAGAGAATACTTTTGAATACACCTTGGTGTGCCAATGTAACAACACTGACTTAGATTCTGAATTGACTCTCCGTAAGTTTTCACATGCAATTCAAGATACCGGTTATCTCCTATAAGGCCTTCCATGGTACCGGTTTATCTATGGGATATGGTGTACCAATTATCTATGATTCATGACACCTGGTGAAGTATGCTTTGAGCCACCTCCATCTAGTGGGGCTTATCTTCTCTGTTGTACTTGCCCTCAAGATTGTCATTCCCACTAAATTTTGATGACTCTGAGCCTTCTGTCTTTCTCTAAGGCTCTAAAAAACTGGCTGTTCTATCAATCACCATTGCTTTTGCTGCTTTAATTTCTGTAACTTCTTTGTAAACCAGGATCAGCAAATAGCGAAAGGCTGCTCAGGAGCTTCCTCTTTCAGTTGCCAGTGGCTAATTAGACAACCAAATTCCCCAAATGCAGAATTCAGTTGTCTCCTTTTCTTCCTCCTCTTATTCTCTCATAACAAGTTGGTCAATCTCTGTTGGATTTTTGGATTTTTGTTGTGCTAATGGACAGAGTATTCATCCCCCATTGCAAGTCAAATGGCTCTGAGCACTTATTTATTTATTTAGATTTATATGCCGCCCCATCTCCGGGGGACTCAGAGCGGCTCACATAAAAGTCGAAATAAAAACATAAATACAAGAAATTAAAATATAACCTTCCAAATAAATCTCTAAAATGTAATAAAATCAATTAATTAAAAGAAAAACCCCAAACCAACTTCAATCCAGGCTAGCCTGTTCAAACAGACAAGTTTTAAGACCATGGTGGAAGGAGCGAAGGTCGGGAGCCAACCGCAACCCCAGGGGCAGTTGGTTCCATAGGGTGGGTGCCCCAACAGAGAAGGCCCTCCCCCGGGGAACTGCCAGTCAACATTGTCTGGTCGACGGCACCTCGAGGAGGCCCTGTCGGCTGGAGCGCACTGGGCGATTGGAACTCGATGACGGTAGGAGGCGCTCCTGCAAATATCCTGGACCCTGGCCATGGAGGGCTTTATAGGTTAACACCAGCACCATGAATCTTATCTGGAGGGCAACCGGTAACCAATGTAGATCACGCAGGAGGGGTGTCACATGGGAGTATCGGGTCACTCCCATCACTACCCGCACAGCCGCATTTTGCACCAGTTGAAGCCTCTGTATAGTCCGCAAGGGCAGCCCTAGGTAGAGCATTGCAGTAGTCAAGGTGGGAAGCGACGAGTGCATGGGTGACTGTGCATAGGGTATCCCGGTCCAAATAGGGGCACAACTGACGCACCAGGCGAACCTGGGCAAATGCCCTTCTGGCGACGGCTCCCACCTGCTCCTCCATACTTAGCCGTGTATCCAGGAGGACACCCAAGTTGTGCACCCTATCTATGGGGGGCAACACCTCTCCCCCCATGGTCAATGATGGAATTTCTTGGATAACCCAAGATGCTGGTAGGCATAGCCACTAGGTCTTGTCTGGGTTGAGCTGGAGCCTGTTTCTCCCCATCCGGATCCGTACTGCCTCCAGGCAATGGGACATCATGGGGAGGGCATCACTGAGATGGTCTGGGGTGGAGATGAAGAGCTGGGTATCATCAGCATATCGATGATACTTCACCCTGAAACCAAGGATGTTCTCACCCAGCGGCTTCATGTAGATGTTGAACAGGAGGGGAGAAAGAACCGACCCCTGGGTTGTATCCTGCCAAATACTTGGCAGTATTTAATTATCCCCAAATATTGTATGCCAACTAGGGATAGTGTATAGTAGAAATCATATATATTGGAAGAATATGATTTCTACTGTACACTATAGCTAGTTGGCATACAACTAGCTCTTAATTAGTACTGGCATTAAAATCAGAGAGATGATGTATATGGTTTATCACAAATGACCAATATAATAGGTTTGAAAATATGTTTTGAGACATTCTGTGGAAGTAACAACATTAATCAATCGATCAATCAATCTAAAAACCACTTCATAGGCTGAACTAGCAATAACTAGTCTGGCATGCCACAGATATTCTGGGACTAAAATCCTCAGAATTCCCAAAACATGGTAACAGGAGTTTTGTACTGTGAAACCTAACATACTCAAATTTGGATCCTTGTGAAATGTTTCTTTTAAAAACCCATAAATAATATAAATTTTAAAAAACGAAGTAAAAGTAATAGCAGCTACAAATTATATCTTATATTGAAATATTTGTGAATGTTCCCTAAAAACAGTATTGTTGATTCTAATCAATGGTATGTGTTTAAATTTTAAATCTGAGGTGGTAATTTCAAACATAAGGACTACTACAACGAACAGTGTACCTAGATTTGCCCACTTTTCTTAATCTGATTTTTTTCTTGAACTGAATTAAAGCTGCTTAAAAAATAGTTTATTTTGGGGAGACTATTTCTTGGCCAATTCTTTAAAAAATGGTCATAATTATAGTTTTAATCTTGAGCCATATCTTTTTACTATTCAGCCATAATTCTTGGTCCTTCCGTATCAGCAAATATACATTATTTGGACTGTGATTTGAATTCCCTGGGTTAGCATAAAAGCATTATAGTATGTTCAGCCATTTTGGTATTGTTATTTGAGTTTTTTTTAATTAAAAGTCTGCCTTGGAGTATGTCAAGTGCTCCTGTATTTTTGCCATTCTTCTTATCTCTATGGCAACGAAAATATTTCAGCATTTACATGGGCATCATATTCTTTGCTAATGTACTATCTGAACTGTTTGTATGCTGAGAAGCAGGAACAGCAGAGATTGGCTTCTGCTGTCTGGGATGCAAGAGTTGTCAAGACAACCAAGAGGCCTAGTGATGTCCTTACTAGTAGCATTAAATTGAAGCTTTAAATTAATTCTCCCTGATGTGTTTTTGTAGCTTATATTGTTAATTGAAATAATAGGAATGACCTTCCCTGTACATTCAGAGCACCTGTCCTATTAAAATTGTATGTGCTATTTACTTAAGTACACTCATCTATCAGACAAATCTAGCGTGAAATAGGGGAAAATGGAAGACACTTATATTGTACTGCCATGTATTGACTTGTAGTAACAGATGAAGCAGCTTCTCCTATGTCAGGCATGGAATAATTGATAAATTTTCTATTCTGAAACTTACATTTTCACTTTTATTTTTTTAGACCTAAGCAATTCAGTACATATTTTATTCTAAGTGAAGAAAACGATTGAGAAATATCAGGTTCATGATATTTATCAAATATGCTTAAAGAGTAAACATGCTACATATAGTACTGTACATGCTTTCCTTTTGTGGGAATAAAACAAAACAGGAGCCCGGATCTCAAAATAACTGTGAAAATCCAGGGTTTCTTAATTAACATAAAATTTAATTCCATTTCTGTCCCTGAATATTTCAGCATGACTCTTCTAAGATCTAATCATTACAGTTTGTCATTGAAAGCATATTTGTAAAGCAACTTACTTTGGAATAATTTCTGTAGAACTCTGTTTTGTCAGGTAAAATCATTGTAATAAGTAGAAACAGTCAAGCCAAACTGAAAGACCTTTAACTTCCATCGTGAAACATAGAATAACCAGACTGGGAGGTCTTCTAGTGCAACCGCCTGCTTGAGCAGGAGAACTTACACTATTCTGAACAAATGGTTGTCCAATCTCTTCTTGAAAACCTGCAGTGACGGAGCACACACAATTTCTGGAGACAAGCCTTGCTACCGATTAATTGTTTCACATTCAGGACATTTCTTCTTATTTCTAGATTGGATCTCTCTTTAATGATCTTCCACCTGTACTTCTTGTCCCACCATCAGGTGCTTTGGAGAGTTGGTTGACCCTCTCTTCTGTCACCAGTGCATTATAAAGCCACATGATCACGTCACATGATCTTGATACTACCCCTCTGTTGATGGAGCCTAGGACTGCATTGGCTTTGTTGTCAGTTGCAATACACTGCTGGCTCATACTTAAGTGGTTGTCTACTAGGATATCTAAATTCCTCTCATAGATACTACTGTTGAGTCTGGTACATCTATTCTGTACCTGTGCATTTGATTTTTTTTTGCCTAAGTGTAAAACTTTACTTTTCTCACCACTGAATTGGATTTTGTTGTATAGGACCCAGTGTTTAAGTTTGTCAAGAGCCTTCTGAATCTTGAGTTTATTTGCAAAAGTGTTAGTTAGCTATTCTCCCTAGCTTGGTGTCATCTGCAAATTTAATGAGTTCCCCTTCTAAACTCTCATCTAGATCATTTATGAAAATGTTGAAGAATAAGTACTGGACCTAAGACATAATCTTGAGGTACCTACTCCACTGCATGCTTCTCTACATGTAAATATAGTTCCATTAAAGACTATACACTGAGTGAAGTCAGTCAATTGCAAATCCATCTGATGGTGCTACTGTCTATCTTACATTATTCTATCTTACCAAGAAGTAAGCTGTGGTCTACTTTGTCAAATATTTATTTATTTATTATTGGGACTTGTATGCCGCCCCATCTCCGAAGACTTGGGGCGGCTCACAACTAAGAAACAACAGCAATAAATAATTAAAAAGAGATTAAACCCAGTTACAAGCCCAAACAAATTTAAAATACATTAAAAATATAAAACCACCCCCCCCCAGGAAAGAAAAGGTCACAGCCTGGATTGGTCAAACAACCAGGTCTTCAAATCATGGCAGAAGGTGTGGAGGTCAGGGGCCAGGCGGAGCCCCAGGGGGAGCTGGTTCCAGAGGTCAGGGGCCGCGACAGAGTAGGCTCGTCGTCGGGGGACTGCCAGCCAGCATTGGCCCGCCGACGGGACCCCAAGGAGCCCTTGCCTGTGTGCTCGCACAGGGCAGTTGGCATTCAATGTCGGCAGGAGTCGCTCCCTTAAATATTGAGGACCCATGTCGTGAAGGACTTTGTATGTTAAAACTAAAACCTTGAATCTCACCCGGAGCGCAACCGGCAACCAATGCAGGCAGCGCAGAAGGGGGGTAACATGGGAGAATCGGGAAACTCCCATCACCACCCGCCACCGCATTCTGCACCAGCTGCAGTCTCGGATGGTATGCAAGGGCAGTCCTAAGTAGAGAGCGTTGCAGTAGTCGAGTCTAGAGGTAACAAGGGCATGAGTGACTGTGCGCAGGGCATCTCGGTCCAGGAATGGGCATAGTTGGCGAACAAGATGGAGTTGGGCAAAGGCCCCCTGGTGACGGCTCCCACCTGCTCCTCCAACTGGAGCCGAACATCCAGGAGGACCCCCAAATTCCGCGCCCTATCCACAGGGGGCAACACTGCTCCCCCTATGGCCAAAGATGGATATTCCTGACTGGGCCGAGATGCCAGTACGCAAAGCCACTCAGTCTTGGCCAGGTTGAGTCGAAGCATGTTCCCGCTCATCCAGATCTGTACCGCATCTAAGCACTGGGTCATCAGGGAGAGGGCATCACTGATTTGGCTTGGGGTGGAGATGTACAGCTGGGTGTCATCTACGTACTGGTGGTAACTCACCCCCGAAACCACGGATGATCTCACCCAGCGGCTTCATATAGATGTTAAATAGCAGGGGGGAGAGAACCGACCCCTGAGGGACCCCACACGAGAGCACCCTCAGGGTCGACCTCTGCACCCCCGCCAATACCAATTGCGATCACCCTGAGAGGTAGGAGGTGAACCACTGGAGCACGGTGCCCCCCACTCCCAGCCCCTCGAGTAAAAGGATACCATGGTCGATGGTATCAAAAGCCGCTGAGAGGTCTAATAGGACCAGGACAGAGGAAAAACCTCTGTCCCGGGCCCTCCAGAGATCATCCAGCAGCGCGACCAATGCCGTCTCTGTGCTGAAACTGGGTCGGAAGCCCGATTGATACGGATCTAGGTAGTCCGCTTCATCCAGGAAAAGTGGAAACTGCTGAGCCACCACACTCTCAACAACCTTCGCCAAAAAGCGAAGGTTGGAGACTGGACGAAAGTTGTCTAACACGGTCGGGTCCAGGGCAGGCTTCTTCAGGAGGGGTCTCACCACCGCCTCCTTCAAGGCAGTGGGAAAAACATCCTCCCTTAATGAAGCATTGACGACTGCCCGGAGCCAACCGCAGGTGGCCTCCCTGGCAGCATAGGCCAGCCATGAAGGACACGGGTCCAACAAACATGTGGTGGAACTCAGCCGCCGCATAATCCTGTCCACTTCATCCTTGGAAACAGGATCGAACTCATCCCAGATCACATTGGCCAGACTACCTGTATCTCATTCCTCAGACCACTGCAAATCAGAGGACAACCCGCTCCGAATCCGGGCGATCTTATCCGACAGATATTGACCAAACTCCTCAGCCCTTCCCGCAATGGGTCCCCCCTCCCCTGTATGAAGGAGAGAGCGGGTAACCCGGAACAGGGCGGCTGGGCGGTTATGGGCTCTTAGCTGGGCTCGATCGGATTGGAAGTGGGTGGACCTCCACCTGCTCTCTAAACCCCTCCGACGATGCTTCATCTCTTGGAGCTCCTCAGTATACCAAGGAGCCATCCGGGATCCATGGCGTGAGAGGGGATGCATGGGGACAACCCTGTCGAGGGCATCCGACGCAGCCTGTTGCCAAGCAGCCGCCAGATCCTTGACAGAGCTGTGGGCAAGGGAAGAGGGAAAGAACCCCAGTTCCGTCTGGAACCTCTCAGGGTCCATCAGGCGTCTGGGGCGGAACCATCTAAGTGGCTCCTCATCCCAGCAGTGGGGGGCGGCCTGTTGGAAGACCAGCCGTAGGAGATAGTGATCAGACCATGGAGCGGGCAGTGTCATAAAGTGGCTTGCCCTCTGTCACTACGCCACTGTTCGGAGACAAAAACTAGGTTGAGAGTGTTTCCACCCTCATGAGTCGGGCCTTGAATCAATTGGGTCAGGCCCATGGCTTCCATGGAAGCCATGAATTCCTGGGCCAAACCCGCTCCCCAGGGAGGGCAAATTGAAGTCTCCCAGGACTATAAGGCCTTACTGAACTCTAATACCTTACTGAACTCTAAGTAAATATGTTCACAACATTTCCTTGGTCCACTAATTTAGTCACTTCTCAAGGAAGGCAATAAATTTTATCTGGCATGATCTGTTTTTAAGAAATCCATATTGGCTTCTAGTAATTGCCTTGCTCATTTCTAGGTGCTCACTAATCTGCAACTTGATTCTCTTTTCTAGGATTTTTTCAACTATTGATGTCAAGCTGATTGGTCTTTAGTTTCCTGGATCCACTTTCCCCCTTTTGAAGACTGGAACCCTATCATCTCTTATCCTGTCTCCAGGAGTTCTGAAATATTTGGTTCAGTGGTTCTGAGATCACATCTGACAGCTCCTTGAAATAAATAAATAGAAATAGTTCAGTCAAACTGAAAGACCTTTAAATTCCCTCAGTTTTAAGAAAAGTGAGTATAAACTCACTTTGAACTACCGTTGAAAACTACTGGATTAAAAATTTTTATTTGTTTTATTTTTTTAAAGAAAACTGTTTTTCTACACAATAAAATCATCTAGAAGTGATTATAGTGGAAAAACAACTAAGAAACAACTTTAAAATGAAATCCAAGACACTAGTGATCACTGAAGGAGCCTGGGCGTGGCCCTGCAAGCTCAGAGTGCTGTGCTGAGAACTGTAACTAATCTGCTCTGAACTCTGAAGCTGCTGCTTGTGTTTTGCTTGTGTTACGTTGGAAGAATCTACTATTGGTATTGTACATTTTACTCATATATTATGTATATAAAGAAGTTAATGAATCCTGCTGAATCAGTCATCTGTGTGCTTTCTGAATTTGATTTCTGCAATAAACTCTAACATATTTCCTAAATTATATTTGTGCTTGTTAACTAATCAGTTGCTTGATTTATAAGAAGCTTAGATTGACTAAAATTTTAGTGCAGTGTCCAGTAAAGTATAATAGAAGCTGGATCAATTTATTATATAGTTCAGCTCAGATATGCAAAAAGTTCCTGATGTAGAGATAGTCCTCTGCTCAGACAATGGAATATTTGAAGATATTTGCACACATTGTGCTGAATGTATTGAAGTTGGGTGCTGGCCTAGGTTCTTTTTTAAAGTAAAAGTAAGCATGTTATTCTTTCATGAGGCAGATGAAACCAGTTAAAGAACTTAGTTGCTTCAAGTGCCACAATATGTGATATTAGTTATTTGTTTAGTGACTACTCAAAGTTACAACAGTACTGAAAAGTGACTTGTGACCATTTTTCACACTTCTGATCATTGCAGCATCCTTGTAGTCACATGATCAAAATTCAGATATTTATGACAGTTGCAGTGTCTTGGGGTCATGTGATCATCTTTTGTGACCATCTGATAAGCAAAGTCAATGGGGAAGCAAGATTCACTTAACAACCATGTTAGTAACTTAACAACTGCACTGATTCATTTAACAACGGTGGCAAGAAAGGATGTAAAATGGGACAAAATTCATTTAATTGTCTTGCTTAGCAACAGAAATTGTGGGTTCAACTGTGGTCGCAAGTTGAAGACTACCTGTACTTTGGTGTGAAAAGTTATTGGTGGGATTTTGGCACACTATTCATGCTGTGAAGCAAATTTAGTGATGAGAATGGGAATTATTTGCCTTTTAGAACCTTTTGCTCTCAGTGTTATGCTTAAAATCTCCTCAAATATAAAAAAGGACTAAATTTTCCCCACTCCTTATTGCAGCACAATTAGGTCTCTTACAATTGTGTGAAATATTGGAAAGTCACTTCTATGTTTGAACAGGAGGGTACAATTTCATGTAGGCCAATTTTAGTAATACTTCACAGCCACATTGATGTAGTTGGGAAACTATGAGTTGTAATCCTGCCTTTGCTAGGAAACCATCAGTTGTAATATTGTCTTAGGGACGGAATCCAGTCACTCTCACTCATCCCTAGAAGAAAAGACAATCTTTTCCAAAACTGTTATGAAGAAAACCTTATGGATATGTCCATGTAGTCACCTGAAATTTAAATTACTTGAAATCACACAAACACTCACACCAATGCACAATATGTTCAGTGTAATTGAATTTAAAGATTTGACAGGCCTGCATCATTCATTCTTTGTATTGCAATATGCAATATGCTGAAAGTTATTTTGTTCTGTTAACAAATTGCTTAGCACCATGGTTTGATTGCTTTTTGTTATGTATGTAGGTTTGAATGTTATTGGTTTATTTTGAACTGTTCTTGTAAAATGTCAAATGGGATTGGTTTAAATAGTGTGGGAAAAACCCTGCACTCTGATTGGCTGGCAACTACGGCTGCTGGCTATAAGAAGCAGCCGTAGCCCAGCCAAGTCGGGTCCATTCGAGCTGTAGTCACTTAATAAACTCTTCACTGAAGCTCTTCGCCTGACTCTTCATGCAAACTTAACACTGGCAACGAAGGTGGGATTGCCCTGAAGAAGAGACAATGCGGAAGGCGAGCAGAAGAGCGAGATGGCTGCGCTGAACACCCCCCCAGCCCCGTTCGATCCGGGCGGAAGACTGGGAATCGTATGCGGATCGCTTCCAGATGTACTTGGAAGGAAACGACCTCGCCGATATCCCTGAGAAGCGGAAGAGAGCGGTATTTCTCACGCACTGCGGTCCGGCAGTCTTCAAGATGGCGAAGGCATTGGCAGGAGCTGCAGACTTGAAGGTAATGGAATGGCCTGATTTGGAAAAGCTTTTAAAAGTCCATTATGCCCCACAAGTATCGTGCCTCATTAAGAGACACAAGTTTTACCGTCAAGGGGAAAGCGAAAATGTTAACGACTTCATGGCAAGTTTAAGGGACATTGGGGGTGCTTGTGAGTTTACCAATTTAGAAGAGGCCATGCATGATCGGTTTGTTCTAGGCCTTAAAGATAAGGTCTTGCAGAGCAAACTACTAATGAAACCTAAGATCACGTTTAAGGAGGCCATAGAGGAAGCTATTTCAGCGGAAGCCACCAAGTCCTCAGCAGCAGCCATGAAAAAGATTAACAAGGCCTCAAGCCATTCTGATGTGGAAAAATCCACAACAACCCATTGAACAAATAGACTCTGATTCAGATTGTAGTGAGGTGGAGGAAGGAATTTATAGACTCAGAATGGAGAAGAAAAGGAAGGACCCTGGAAAAAGAGGCAAGAATTTTATTGCAGAGGCTGTGGGGGCACCCCGCACTGAATGCAAGTTTTTAGACACCATCTGCCTACGTTGTGAGAAAAGGGTCACCTAGCAAGAGTCTGCAAATCATCCAGAACTCCACCTAGTAGGAAGAAATTCCCTGAGAAGGAATTCAAGCCCAACAATTTCATTGAGAAGATGGGGCAACTCAGAAGCAAATGGAAAGAATGAAACTCATCAAACAATCACCATTGGTCATTTTTCACCCTTGAAAAGCAGAAAAGTACATGTGAAAGTATTCATTGAAGGAAGGCCTTGCCAAATGGAAGTGGACTCGGCTCTTATTTATCTATGGTGTCATGGGACACTATTCACAGGCTACTTCCCAACATTCAGAAAAAGCATTTCCAGAAGCAAGCACTGACTCTTAAAGACTACCAAGGGAACAAGATTCCAGTAGTTGGAACAAGAGAATTCAACGTGAAGTTTAAAGGCCACACCAAACGTTTGCCCCTGACCATCGTGGACAAGGATCGCCAAGCTTGCTGGGACTTGAGTGGTTCAAGCCACTAGGCATCGAGGTGACTGGCATCAATCACGTGAGCAACTCTGAATGGGAGGAGGCCTTGAAGTCTGAGTTTCCAGAGGTCTTCAGCGAAGGATTGGGCAAGTATATGGGGACCCCTATCACTTTCAACCTAGATCCCAAGGTGCCCCCAATTCATTCAAAGCCCAGAAGGGTTCCATTTGCTTTAAAGGAAAAATTGATGCACAATTAGACAAGTTAATAGCTCAAGGGGTTTTAGAGCCCACTGACCACTCCAGATGGGAGACACCCATAGTCACACCAGTCAAGGCTGATGGGTCAGTAAGAATTTGTGGAGACTATAAGGGGACACTGAACCATGCGCTGCAGCAGAGCGCATATCCAGTTCCAGTTGTGCATCATCTGTTACATTCACTTGGCAGGGGTACAGTCTTTGCCAAATTGGATTTGGCCCAGGCATATCAACAACTAACAGTTGATGATGTCACTGCAGAGGCCCAAACCATTGTGACTCATAGAGGTGCCTTCAAATGTAAAAGTTACAATTTGGAGTAAGCGTGGCACCAGGCATCTTTCAAAGCCTTATGGAAAGAATGCTCCAAGGACTGCCAGGGGTAGTGCCTTACTTTGATGATGTGTTAATCTCTGCTGAAAATGACACTCAGCTACAAGAAAGACTCAGAGAAGTCCTTACCAGATTCAGGAAAGCGGGTTAAAAGTCAAGGAAGAAAAATGCACTCTTAAGACTGACAGGGTTGAGTTCCTGGGCTACATGATTGACAAGCATGGCATCCACCCTACAGATGCCAAGGTTAAAGCAATCAAAGAAGCCCCTAGACCTAAATGCAAAACAGATTTGCAAGCTTTCCTTGGACTTATTAACTTTTATCACATGTTCCTACCTCAAAAGGCAACCATTGCTGAACCTTTGCACAGATTACTGGATAAGAAGTCTGTTTGGGTCTGGGGAGGAAGGAACAATCAGCATTTAACAGTATTAAGAGACTAATCACGTCTGATGCTGTACTGATACAGTTCTCTGAGAATTTGCCTGTTGTACTGACTTGTGATGCATCCCCTTTGGAGTGGGGGGTTGAGCCACAGGCTTCCCAGTGGGAGAGAAGCCCTATTGCATTTTACTCTCGCACTTTGACCAAAGCAGAGAGGAATTACAGCCAATTGGACAAGGAGGCATTGGCAGTTGTTGCAGCTGTTAAGAAATTTCATGAATATCTGTATGGCAGAACATTTACCATTGTCACAGATCACAAACCTTTGTTAGGCATTGTGGCAGGAGACAAGCCTACACCTACTATCCTGTCACCAAGAATGCTGAGGTGGACTGAATTTCTTGCAGCTTATTCATACAAACTTATCCACAAGCCTGGCAAGGACATTGGACATGCTGATGCACTGAGTCGTTGCCCACTTCCTTGCCACAAGGAGGACTTTGAACCTGAAACACACACCTTTTCCTAGAAACTGTTGCCAAGCTTCCAGTTCATGCTGCTGAAATTGCCAGAGAGACTGCCAAAGACACTGTGTTGGCTCCTGTTATAGGCTGGATTAAGAAAGGTTGGCCTCTTCAAGATCTACCTCACCTTGCCCAACCTTTTAAGTCCAGGCAAACTGAATTATCTGTATTAAGAGGATGTATTTTGTGGGGTAACAGGGTGGTTATTCCTGCAAAACTGCAAAGAGAGGTTTTGGAAATGTTACATGAGGGTCATCCTGGTATTGTAAGGATGAAGGGATTGGCCAGGAGTTATGTATGGTGGCCAGGTATTGACAAAATGGTTGAAAACTGGGTTGCATCTTGTCCCAACTGTCAGGTAGTCAGGCCTGCCCCACCTCACGCCCCACACAGGAATGGGAATGTCCTAGGGGCCCATGGTCTAGGATTCACATTGATTTCGCAGGCCCTACCAGAGGGCACACCTTTCTTATTATAGTAGATGCATATTCCAAATGGCTAGAGGTACTTCCCATGGCATCCACCACAACTGATGCTGTCATCAAGCAGCTCAGAAAACTTTTGTAACCCACGGATTACCTGATGTTCTTGTCTCTGACAATGGCCCTCAATTTACATCCAACCTTTTTGAATCCTATTAGCACAACAGGGTATCAGACATGCCCTTACTGCCCCTGGGCACCCTTCTAACGGCCGGGCTGAACGCATGGTACGTTTTACCAAGGAGAAGCTTCAGCAACTGGGTCCTGGGGACATCACTGAGAAAGTTGAAAAACTTCTTAGTGTTCAGCACATCACTCCTAACCCATCTAATAACTTATCCCCAGCAGAGTTGTTGATGGGTAGGAAACTTAGGTCTTCCTTTGACTGCCTTCATCCCACTTATGCACCCAACACACCACTAGATTCCACTTCCAAAGTTCGCACATTCAGTGTGGGTGATTCTGTTTATGCTAAGAACCTCATAGGTGAACCTTTGTGGATTCCTGCTGAGATAACTCAAATCACAGGCCCTCGTTCTTACAGGGTGCAAACAGAGGATGGACTCCTCTGGAGCAGGCACATTGATCAACTTAGATCCAGGTTCTCTCAGGAACATCGCCCTTGTCTCTCTCTAGTTCCCTCACCTGATGTCAATTCTAGGGGGGAAGGGGAGGAACAGGAGGAAAATCAGCAAGCAAGAATCAACCCCATGTGTAATGAGCCATTACGACAGGAACCATCCCAAAACCTGTCACAATGCCAAAATCCATCCTTAGAAGTGGAAGATTGCACATCACTACCTGACTTGGGTGCTGATATTGGAATGGAGATGGGTTGGGAGGAGAGACCAGATTCTAACAGTCTAACAGGGTCTTCTTTCACAGGAAGTCCCAGCAGGGAAATGTCAACAGACACATTTCCTCTCTCACTGGGTGAGAATGTTAAAACTTTTGAACCACGAAGGTCTCAACGTACACGCAAGAGCCCCACCTATTTAAAAGAATACATTAGATAGGTTGGGGTTTGGTATGGACTGAACCTAGTGGGGAGGGGTGTTATGTATGTAGGTTTGAATGTTATTGATTTCTTTTGAACTGTTCTTGTAAAATGTCAAATGGGATTGGTTTAAATAGTGCGGGAAAAACCCTGCACTCTGATTGGCTGGCAACTACGGCTGCTGGCTATAAGAAGCAGCCATAGCCCAGCCAAGTCGGGTCCATTCGAGCTGTAGTCACTTAATAAACTCTTCACTGAAGCTCTTCGCATCTGACTCTTCATGCAAACTTAACACTTTTCTAGATTCTTCTTAGCTAGAGCTTTTTTATCTGGATTGCAAAATTCTGTATGATCATCATGTGGCAGCAGAGAACTACATAAACTTACCTCTTTACTGCCATCTAGTAACCAACTGGATTTTTGCAACCTGGATCTAGTGGTTCTGTCTAGTGATTAGTCTGCTCAAATTGTACTTTGTACTTTGAAATCACAAACAGGCATCGTAACATTGCTGGTACACAATAGCACCATTATTTGGAAAGTATTCTTTTGAAAATAAATTCAATAAATAGTAGGGGCTAACTTCCAGATATCAGTCTATTGAACATTTTACAAGTTTTTCAAGCACATGTGTATTAACAATGATGTATAATATATAACATCCTCATTTTTCTTTTCCAGTTCACTATTTTTAAGGCATGAATATCTCCAGGCAGAGCTCCCCTGATAGAAAGGACTCTGAAGGTTTTGTGCATCTTTAACTCAGTGGGATATTTCATTGACACTAAGGATCTCCTTCAATATTCTCTCTCTTTCTCGCTTGACATTTTTGCAAGAAGGGAGAAAGTGAAGGGAGGAAGGGGTATATAATGCTCCCACTGCTGAGCACTATGAATTAAGTCAGCTGGGGTAAGAGTGTGAAGTGGCAGGGATCCATTTTGATGAAGCTCATGCTGATCTATAGCCCCAAGTCTGACTGTTAGGTAACACCAAACACCTGTTTTGAATACCAGAAAAATAAAGTACTCCATGAAACTGTTATGTGTGCTAACTGGTTGTGGGGTGGATTTTTTTTGATGTCATGTGGTATTTAATATAAATTTGCATTTAAAAACATGCCAGAAAAAAGAAATTTTCTGCATGCATTTGTTCACCCCTTCCAGAAAGAGGGAGAGAAATCACACTGAGAAATTTAACATTTCTTTATTTACCTTCTTATATTATTTCATCTTCAATATCCTATGTATTATATAAAGTAGTACCACATTATGTATAGAAACATTCCTATATATTATTTACAAAATGAAGTATAGTGATTTCTTTGAAAAATAAAGATTAGTACCAAGAAATCTGTAATTTTTCAGGAATAAAACAAATACCTTGCATTTAAATATCAATTTTAGAGTATCAATTTTAGAGCATTTTATTCATGCAGTGTGGTCAAAATGAAAATATATTGCCAGACTAATATCACCTCTGTTAGACAAGTCAGTTCAAAAATAACCTGGAGGAATTGAGTTACATTCCAGGTATGTTCTAGAGTCCCATCCAATTTGACAGTTTTAAACTATAGCTTGGAACAACAAGAACATGTATATAGAACAGTATAGTGTTCAAATTTCTACTTGCCCAATGAATTGCATTTTCCCAGGTTGAGATTTTTCAGGCTATGAATAAAACAATTTCTGTCACTTTCATTTTTATGAGGCCTGCAGAGATCCTTCATAGGAGCTATTGTCTCATAATTGCTATATAGAGTGGAAGGATCATGTGAAATTGCTCTTATAACATAGAAACAGGTCCACCGTTGTATTATTCTATAGTAGTTCTCTATCATGCTCTAACACAGTTTCATGGCATTATGATCTGGCAATAGAATTTCTTTGCAAAGAACTAAAAAATGGGGATATTGCTATTATATGCATAGACAGTAACATATCTGCAAGAATAAAAATGAATATTAATAAATCAGACTGTGAAAGAATATGTCAAAATGGTTTCCCAATATATTATGACTATGTATCTAAACAATGGATCAAAATACAATCATTGTCTAAAATCACTGTTTAAAACATGCCTCCTAGTTTAACAAAACAATCAAGTGGACTAGAGCTATTAATTGCTTACAAATCAGTAAAGACAAATAAGGGAGAAAAATATACTATGTATAGTATCAGCAAACTTCTCATGGAACTATATTTACTTGACAGCCATGTGCATATTGAAAAGTTCCTTCTACTGAGGAAGGCATTTACATTAGTCACTCTGGGTGTCCAACAGTGACTGATATAAATATTTTATTAGGCAAACCTGCAGGTTTCTGAAGATTATATGTCTTATCAAGTTGACCCTTATAATTATGTTGTCTTCGGTAACTGTGGGATCTCTTTTAATTTTAAAGCTCTTTTGTAAATATTGAATCAGAGTATACAGTCATAAGGAAAATGGAGCAGAGCATTAGAGCAGGTGTAAATAGGAAATCACCCGACTACTGGTGTGAAGATTCACAATTTGCTTGTTGTCATTGAGGATGCGAGGCAAACCCTCTAATTATAGTGGCCGGGGGATATTTTGAGTTCCATTTTTGCTTGCTTTCTATCCAAGTATGCTTTCATTTCTTAGCTATGTTTCTTATCTACTTGGTTATATTTTTGGAGGAGAAAGATCTGATTAGAATAGCATTAGGTGTTTATGACTGATGATCAGGGCAGAATATATACACAGGCTGCAAAATATAGAATAATTGTGTTGAGTTTTGACTCTTTTATTTCCTTCCTCTCTTTCCCCTATGTACATATACATATATTTATCCTTTATTTATTTGTTACATTTTTATGCTGGCCATCTCCCCTAGAAGGTCACTCTGGGCAGCTTCCCAGTTATAAAATAAGTTAAAATGATTAAAATGTTAAAACAATACAGATTATGGTTATGATTATAAAACTACATCAAAGCCAGAACCAAGAGACAGACAGGACTGAGATGAGGTCTACTTACCCCATCAGCTACCTCCAGCAGTGAGCACCCTCCTCAGGGTCCTAGGCCAACCAGCAAAGACAAGTTCTGATACCTTCCAGAAGGCCAAAAAGATGGGAGCAGTTTTGCAGTGTGTTCCACAGGGATGGGGCCACAACAGAAAAGGTTCTTCTTGAATTTGCCTGCTTCAATTACTTAGCAGATGGATCTCTATCTCTGGCACAAATGGAATAGGCTAGTTCTGTTGGGAAGAGATGGCTCCTCAGATCCCCTGGACCTATACCATATAGGGCTTTAAAAAGTAACAATCAACACCTTGAATTGGATCCTGAAGCAAACTGGTAACCAATGCTACTTGTGAAGTAGCAGTGTTACATTTGAAGCTCTAGGAGCCTCTAGACTGCATACCACTGCATTCTATTTGCACCAGCTGCAGTTCCAGAATACTCTTCAAGGGTAGCCCCATGTAGAGTGTGTTGTAGTAATCCAGCTGAGAGTTAACTAGGGCATGAGTGACCATGCACAGGGCCTCAGGATACAAATGGTGCACAACATAAATTTGTGCAAAGGCTCTCCTAGCCACAAGTGCCCTTTCTCTTTGAGCAGGAGTAGTAAGTCCAGGAGAACCCCTAAATTGTACAGTGGATCTATCTGGGATAATGCAATCCCACCCAGAGTTAACAATGATAAACAATCAGATCTTGAGGTCCCCTGAACCTATAGTCATTTAATCTTGCCTGGGTTCAGTCAACCTCCAGATGCTGAGAAAAGGTGGCCAGAGTATCGCTTGGATCACCAGGGATGGAGATGTAAACATCAATGTGATGATGTGTATCATCATCACACTGATATTTCATTCCATGGAGTCAAACGATCTCACCCAGTGATTTTATGTAGATGTTAAAAGGAGCAGTGAAAGTACCAAGCCCTATAGCACCCCATAAGGTGTGACCATAGGCTAAACCTCTTGATCCCCATTAACACCTATTGGGACTGGCCTTGAGAAAGGAGCTGATCCAGTGCAATGCTTTGCTACCTAGCCCCAAACCCCATAGCCAGCCCAAAAGGATACATGGTTAATGGCATTGAGAGGTCAAGCCACTGAGAGGCCAGGGAGAGCAAGGAAGGGTGCACTACTCCATCCCACTTTCTCCAGAGATCATCCACAAGCATGACCAATGCCATTTCTGTCTCATAACCTAGACTGAAACCAGACTGAAAGGGGTTCAGCTAATCCATTTCATCCAGGACCATCTGGAGCGGCAAGGCAACCACTTTTTCCAAAAAATTTCTAAAAAGGGGAGGTGGGAAACTTGATAAAAATTGTCCAGACAACTTGGGTCCAATGATGGTTTCTTGAAAAGGGAGTGCATTAGGGTCTCCTTAAATGGTGCTGGAAGCATCCCCTCCTATAGTGATGCATTAATCACCACTTGGACCCAACTGCAGGTCACTGTCCTGAAAGGTTTCACCAACCAGGAGGGATATGGATCTAATACACATGTAGTTGTCTTGACAACCCCAAGGATCAAGTCTACTTACTCAGGTCAAAGAGGATCAAATCATTCCCAAATAATCTGGCAAGTCCATTCTGTAGGCATCTTCAATAGATCAGCTTCATGCTTAGACTCAAATTGATAATGGATCCAAACAATTTTACTGTCAGGTGTTCAACAAATTCATCTGCACAGCCCTTTAAATGATCATCCGATCCTCCTTTCCCAAGGTACACACTGGGTGATCTTGAACAAAGCCATTCAGTGACACTCTGTGAATGCAATAAGACAAGAGAAATGAAGTTTCACCAATCTTACCACCATGAGGTTGCAGTTATATCTGGTTTGATTCATTCTTAGTCTTCCTTCAGTGGTGCTCTAGCCATCTTTTGGCCCTTTTCAGCACTCTCAGCTCCTTCATAAACCATGGAGAGCTTCAGGGACCAATGGACCAGCTATGATCCTATCTAGGGCCTCAGTATTTTCTGATTCCAGGTGATTGCCAAAGTCTCCACAGGATTATGCAGCAGAATCCCTGAGATATCCCCCAGCTCCTTCTGAATTCTGAATGGATCCAATAGTCACCATGGATGGACCATTCAAATAGGTTCTGCCTCTCTGAAGAGGGGAAGAACACTGGAAAATCTCACAGCCATCAGGGTATGGTCTGATTGTAACTGCAGGGGATAATAACAGATCGCTCACCAGATCACGTTGCCACTGCTCCAACAATAATATATATACAGGACATTCAGAAAGTTGTTGAAATTCATTTTTTATCGTTAATCTACTCTCAGTATCCCATAATAACAAAGTGAAAACAGAACTTTAGAAAAGTATGTGTGTACACACACACACACACATATAATTATAATGAGAATATATAGCTAGATAGAGAGATAGAGAGATATTCACTATTCTCGTTATAATGAAATAAGTATATTTTCATGCTTCTACTGAACAGCATTAGAAGTACAAGATAAATGTTTCAGAAAATTTTCACATTAATTCCATGAAAGCATTTCCATCAGAATCTTAACTCCATCCATCAAAAGTGCTTCTCCAGTCATTTAATTATGTCAGTGGAGATCCTCCTATTAGTCATGAGCAGAAGCTCTTATATCTATGGCTAAGTAAAACAGTTAACTTTATTATGCTCATTGGCTAGCATTTTGTGCAATTATAAGATGCTATAAAGTACAAATTAAAAAGCATAGATGTTTCCTTAAATTAATAGAAATAAATGAAACCTGAAAATGAAAACGTTACCATAACACCATAAATACAGATAAGGAAGAAATCTAAATGTTAAGACTAATTGACCGGACTGTAAAACTATAAATAAATATGAAGTGTTTATATACTAAATACAAAGCTGCTAAGAAAATATATATGTACATAAATTTGAACAGTCACTAAACAAATAGTTTTAAGTTGAAGCCTACCTGTACAAGAGAGAACTAAAACAAAACAAAATATGTTTTTAAAAAAGAAGAAAAATATTGATTACTAGGATCCTAAAGGTAAAAGGGATATTTTCCTGGATTCAGCAATGGCAGCTATAAGAAATTTTGCAGCTTTGCTAGAGATGTTAGGGTTTCTTGTCCAATAGTAAGAAGCAATGAAGTCATCCTCAGAACTACTGAGGCTATTATTAGTAAGTAGAATTATGTAAATAGGGCACACTTTTCTATAGAAAGAACCTTAAAGAAATTCCCTTTAATACAGGGGTCCCCAATCCCTGGGCCGCGGCCCAGTGCTGGGCCGCGGCCCAGGCTGTGCAAGTGGCAGGTGAGTGCACAAGTGTATAAAACTGCATTTGTGAAAGCAGTGCATGCATGGGTCAAACCATTCCTTCTCTTTTCCCCCACCATCACCTGGGAGCTGGGAAGGTTGGAAACCACTCAGCTAGATCTTCAGGTTTCCCCAGGTCACAGGAGAATATTTCGGCACTTAGCTGTGAACAGTCAGTTGTGTGTGTGTGTGCGTGTGTGTGAGGATTGGTTTTGAAGCACCTGCCTTAACATTATTTATTTATTAAGTTTGCACACTAAGTTATTCCCAAGGGTTCCTGGGGGTTTACAAGTAAAACACAGCTCCCCTCCAACAAACAGTAGATTTACGACAGTGACAAAAAAAAAAAACACACCCAATTCTCAGAAAGGGCTATACCTATCCTAACCAAAGTCCCTGGGTGAAATATGATGTCTTCAAAGCTGTCTGAAACCAAGGAGGGACCACTCAGAACTCGGGGGAACCTTATTGCAGAGGGCAGAGGCTGCTACAGAGAAGGCACACTTTTGGTGTCCCAATAGGTGGCATTCTTTAATCAAATTAACTCAGAACATTAGTTCTGCAAATTTAAATTGGCCAGGAAGTTGTTATGGGAGATGACAATCCCTGAAGTAACCAGGCCCTGAGCCATGTACAGTATATAGCAATTGCCAACATCATGAATTGCACCTGGAAGTAACTATAATTAGAAATTGAACTAAATTGTGTGATGGTTTGAAATTGTTCTTTGTATCATACTTATAGATTTCTAGAAATATATGCACTATGAATGGACTTGAAAATACTTTGCTTCTGACTGGATTTTAACTATGTTATTGTTTACTAAAAGTGCTCTCTGCTGATTAGTATCTGTCTCTGTCTCTGCACTTGCTTTAGTATCTGAATGTGATATACAGCATGAAGAACAGATACACAAATGTGAGATCTATATTTACTTGCTACAGGAAACAGTGGTGTCAAATTATCTGAAAAAATATAGGACAGAAGAGCAATTAAGAAAAAATGAACAGAAAAATGTTAGATTTCTGCCTACCTGTCTCCATATTTCCTTTTAATCTATCATTTTTTTCAGTTGAATAGGTTCTGTTCTCATCACATCATGACCATTACCTATAAAATTACAGGAAAATGTTAATTATCTAAAATGGTAAGATTAAAAACAACTGTACTTGAACTGAAATCATTCTGGGCAAAGATATGAATATAAAAAATCAATCTGAAATGGCTAGCTTCAGGAGCTAATTGTCTTTTTTGTTTGTTTCTATCTGGTCAATAATATCCACTCTGAGATTATCAGTCAATAATGTCAGGTATTTAAAATGCTAGTAAGGATAGTATCAAAATTACCATCCTTGCTAAGGGTCAGGCATTAAAAGGAGTAGATATCCTGAATGTTCACAAACAGTGGTTGGCATCCCAGAGTAAATGAATTTGCTTATTTTGTAAAGGCAACTTAGCAGTCTTTACGCTGAGGTTGATATGATGATATCCTGATCTCATTATATGACAATAAGCAGGTTCTGATTCCCTGAGGAGATCATGGAACTATTACAAGAATTCAGCTGGTTTAAAATCTAAGAAAAATCAGTCTTGCAATAGCCATGAGCAAGTATAAATCAGTATAAGTACCAATTTAAAGGAACAGTTTCTTTTATCATTAGAGTTCAGATCCTTCTTTAATTGCTCCTTCATAGATATTCCATGGGATTTATTTCCGCTCCCTAAATAATACTGTGCAAACCAACCAACCAAACAAACAAACCATGGAACATATCTGCATAAGAGAGTAATAGTATATTCTAGCCATTGCATAGTTCTATAAAACTTAAAAGTAATATTGATAACTATAGTGATGGCTGAATGGTGGGTAGAGTGAGTAGAAATTTGAGCTTTCAACCTAAATATATTAATCAAAAAGGCTAGATAACATGGGTAACAGTACCTAATGTAGGGGAGGTTTATTTTGAGCTTGAAGTTTTGATTACGACCTTGTGGGAAAATAGTATTTTTCATGACCAGTGAATATATGTTGGGAGGGGATTGCATGGTTCCCTGAGAGTACAGTCTGTCTCTATGCATTTAATTTAAAGAGACATATTTTCTCATAGCCAAGTCTCTCTCAGTAAGAACCATGCCATTTGAATTATGATGCAACTGATGCAAAATGAATATGTATCATGATGTATATTAGGGGTGTCAAACTGGCGACCTGTGGGTGTATGCATCATGCATAGGCCATGTCCACCCCAGCTCCACAAATGGGAAAAATGTCATGAAATGTCACATGACAACAATGTGACGTGACAAATTTGACACCCGTGATGTATATCATCTTACATATGATGCTATTGTAGTTTCCTTTGGATTATGCCTGGTATCAGAGGTGGTATTCAGCAGGTTCTGACCAGTTCTGGAGAACCGGTAGTAGAAATTTTGAGTAGTTAGGAGAACCGGCAAATTCCACCTCTGATGGCCCCACTCCCATCTCTTCTCTGCCTCCTGAGTCCAAGCTGATCAGCTGGGTCTTCTTTTGTTGCCTTGCACATGAGAACAGAACTGGAAAGCAGAGTAGTAGGGTGGGGAGGGAATGGGGATTTTACAGTATCCTTCCCCTGCCACGCCCACCAAGCCATGCCATGCCCAAGCCACGCCCACAGAACTGGTAGTAAACAATTTTGAATCCCATCACTGCCTGGTATTCTTTATCTTTCTAGCTTTCAAGGTGGAAATTCTCGTGGTTTTTTGTGTCAAGATCACAGTTCAGAGATGGAGAGTCCAGAGCAGTGGAAGATGTTTCATATTAGTTCTAAAGTCTTATTTTACTGGATCAGACTCACTTGGTCTGCTCCCTCTTGCTGACCTCCCCTTCCTCCTCCTCCAGGATTTTAACACACAATTTGGCAGTTAAACTTTGGCCCCAACCAAATTTATATTGTTAATTTAGAAATAGGTTATTTTGAGTTTGTATTCCATCTTTGTACCTCTTTGTGGTCCATGTGACTGGGATGACAAATTATCAGTCTGGTTGATTTTGATCATTTTAGTGAAGCTCAAATTTTATATATTATTACTCCAGGTTCATCAAGCGTATTTGTATATCACACAAAGGCCACTCGATGAACCATACATGATGACTTTGTAACACACAGGGCCAGAGATCATTCTCTTTTTTTAAATAAAAAAATGTTGCAATGCAAGTGTACCCCAAGTATGACCAGATTATGACCATTCATTCAATGACCATTCAAAATTATTCTGGCACCGAATTAATTTTACTTTCAGTCCCAGCTGTTCTTGTAGTTCCATATTTCCAACTGTCACAGCAGATCATGGTCTTGTAATTGCAATTTCCAATATTCTTTGCTGGCTTCTCACAAGCAACAGGGAAGTCAGTGGGGAATCCAGCAGGAAGTTGGGAGTAGCAGTCATGTGAGGTCTTAATTTAATGATCCAAGTGGCCCTCATTAACAACAATAATTGGGACTGCAATCGCTAAGTAATATGTTCATGCAATATATTACACATTAAAACCACACCCCTTAGCAACAGCAAATATGGTCCCAATTGTTACTGTAAGTCGAGTAAATGAATTATGTAAATAAATATGTTAATTTATTTTGGGTCATAGCACAAGTATCCTTTGACTTTCCATTAAGGTAGTTTGAAATGTAGTGAAATCATTTATTGATTGTGCTTTGGATCTCAATTTTTTGTAGTTAATATTTTGGCTGTATTATAAAGATTAGTGTGTATACACTAATCTAA
This sequence comes from Naja naja, assembly GCA_009733165.1. NCBI lineage: Eukaryota > Metazoa > Chordata > Lepidosauria > Squamata > Elapidae > Naja > Naja naja. The sequence goes on along the minus strand of CM019153.1, from coordinate 23,460,591 downwards.
CAATATAATAATGTTGGCATTCTGCAAACGATTCTACCAGTTATATTTTGGGGAGATGCTGTGAATTATGTGATAGAAAATCCTTGCCATTTAATTCTAACATAAGTACAAATCCAATATTCATTCAAAAATGGGTTTACTATTAAATAATGTCAACTTTGTGATGTAGACTTGATCTTATTTCAGTAGCTATACAACATAGAAGCTCATTGTTAAATTGCCCCTACATTAAGAATGCTCATAGATTTTGTTTGGTTTGGTTTATATTTCAAAGAGAACTGACATGATTAGCAGCTCCTAGTTATTGCATGGACTAAAAATCTTTTTCAGATTTAAATTTTCTGATTCTACTAAATTCAAAATAAAAAAACAACACAGTTTGTGAAATGCCTGTTAGATCTGCATTATATATTTTAGCATAAAAGCAAAAATAAAGTATATAAGATAAAACAAATTTATTTATTTGGGAAAATTATATGGCCTTCCATCTTAACTCTGGACCAAAGGGGAAAGCAATATAATAAAAGCATTGTAAAGAAAGCAAAATATACAGTTAAGATAATCAAATAGAGAAGCAAGTCATTGCATAACAAATTCACAATACAAATATCCTAAGTCCTTGACTTATGACCATTTTTTCACATATGACAATTGCAGCATCTCCAGGTCACATGATCAGAATTCGGACTCTTGGCAACTGGTTCCTATTTATGACAGTTGCAATGTTCCGGGATCATGTGATCATCTTTTGTGTCCTTACAAACAATTCAATGGGGAAACCAGATTCACTTAACTGTGTTAATAATTTAACAACTTTAGTGATTCATTTAACAGTTATGGAAAGAAAAGTAATAAAATGGGGCAAAACTCACTTGACAAATGTCTCACCTAGGAACAGAAATTTTGGACTCAATTGTGGTCATAAGTTGAAGATTGTTTTTGGCTTTGGCCATAAGGCCTAGGGAAAAGCCAGGTTTTTTGGCCTTATGGAAGGCCAAGAGGGTTGTGTTCCTCTGAAGCTCAGGGATAAGGGTATTCCACATCATAGCCACTGTGACCAAGAAGACATTTTATTTTATTTATTTATTTGTCAATCACTTACAAGATAATAGGTATAAGTATAAACATGAGTAAGAATACAGGAAATAGGTACGAATAAATGGGGACAATAGGACAGGGATGGTAGGCACGATGGTGCACTTATGCACGCCCCTTGACATGACTCCCCAGACCCACACCTATAAAAGAGGGGACCTGGAGCATGCTCCCCCATCAGATCTAATGGGATTGACAGAGACCCTCAGAGGTAGGCAGTCCCAGAAGTATCCTGGCCCTATAATTTTTACAAGTGTTAATCAGCACCTTGAATTGCATCTGAAAATATACCCTGAGGCAGTGCAGTATCACAGAAGCAAGGTTTGGTTGACCAAAAATTGCATGGATTGTTGCATTCTGGATCAGATGAAATTTTTAAATGTTTGTCAAGGGCAGCCTGGGTATAGCATATTGTAGTAACCCTGTTGGGCAGTGATTAAGGCACGACAGTGAGCAGGGACTCCTGATCCAGGAGCACATTCAACTGGTACACAAGATGGATCTGAGTGTAGGACCCCCACAGATATAAACTGTGAGTCTAGGAGGACCCTAGCTTATTCATCAACTCTATCTAGAGCAGCACAGCTAAAAATGAAAAATCACCTCCTCCATGGAATCCAAAAACCTGCAGGTACTCAGTCTTACTAGTGTTGAGTCACTGCCTGTTGTTTTCCCAGCCAGACCCTCACAGCCACCAGAGTAACAACTTCAATGATATCACTTTTACGGCAGGGCAGAAATGTAAAACTGAATATCACTGGTATACTGGTATTTCGCCCCGTGCTGACGAATGCCCTTCCCCAGCATTCTCATGCAGATGTTAAATAGGAGTGGAGAGAAATTCAAGCTCTGAGGTACCCCACACTAAAAAAGGTCTACAGCAGGACATCTGCCTTCTACCAACATAGACTGGAACCAACCTTGGAAGAAGAAATAGAACCACTACAAAACAGTGTTCCCCTCAACTGCTTAGCAGATCCAAGAGGATACCATGAATGGTAGAATTAAAAAAGAGAGAAAACCAAGATAGCAACAATTAATGAACCTCTCCCCATCCCAATACCTCTTAAAATCATCCACAAACACAACTAATGTTGTATCAGAATTATAACCTAATCTGAAACTCGTCTGAAAAGAGTCCATATCTGCTTCCTCCAGGGCCCTTTGTATGCATTCCACTTCCTTAACAAGCTCCCCCAAAAGGGGAAATTTATCTAGTATTGTTGGATCCAAGGATAGCACAATACGAACATTATCCAGTATTATTGCATCCAAGGATACTGCTCCTTCAAAGAAGCATTCATCACCACTTGCACCTAATTGCATGACACTTCCTGGCAGGTCTTGAGGGCAGATTGCAGAATTCATAGCTCCAATGGCTCTATCTAATTCATCAGACCTAACTCACTGAAAATCTTCCCAGATAACCAGACACTACCATTCTTCAGTCACTTCCACAAGACTTGCTTTGCTAGAATCAAACTCCAGATGAACCTGAGCAACTTTACAAATACCTAGAATAGTTTACACATCAATCCAACAAGGTGTCCCCAAGCTGCCTCTTACTAGGAAGGGATCTGGCAATTGGCTAGCTATCTACAGATAGGATAAGAACAGAGAATTAGGGTCATTTTGTTGCTCTTATCATCACCAGGTAATTCTTAATGAAGGCTCCTACCTGGCCTCAGTCTGATTTATTTAATGTCTTCCTCCAGTGGCATGCCAGACATCTCTTATGATGTTTCAACTCTAGTCTTCAATTTCAATATCTCTAAAAACTAGAGATTCTCAGTCATAGTGAGTCCTCATAGGCACCATCTGATCCATGGCTGCTGTAACTCCCTCATTCAAGGCTGTGTCTTAAAGCCTCAGTCAGACCATGCACCAGAAGTTTGGGGATGCCCAGGTCCCTCTGGAACCCCCATTAGGTCCATCAATCACCTGGGACATACTGATTGACTAGTCTTCCCTTTAGTGAATGCCATTTGCAGAGAGAAGCTAGGAGGGTGAGAAAGACTGCTGTCAACAACCCAGAACATCAGATGATGTCACAATTGCCTGAGAGAAACACCAGTATGTGACTCCTTTTGTGAGTTTGATCTCCAATAAATTGGATCAGGTCTATGATTGTTATGGTGACCATGAACTCTTGAGCTGCCTCTGATTGGAACAGCACTGCTGAAAGCCTCTAAAAATTCCCAAATAACAAGAGCGACACATTCACCCCTGCTGCAGTCATGATAGTGCTACAATCAAAATCTGGTAGTACATATTTCCAAGAGAGGCGCATCCTCCTTTGTGCGTGATCAGGTTTAGATAATGCAATATACATCAGCTCTCTCATCCAAGATTACAGCATGGATGAGGATAGGCTGATTGTCAACTTGCATTAAGTAGTGACAAAAAGACTGGAGTCATTGAAGCTCTGAAGACTTGGTCTCAGGGCCAAGCTTGAAGTACTGCAATGTGGTATATCAGTATTAAACACTAACGTTGCCTTTCTTGTCTCCCTCCATATCTCCTCATACTCATCACCATTTTGAAGTCTCACCCAAAATATGCTAAAAGGAAGTACATAAATATGCATTTCAGTATGAATTTTGTTATAGTTTTGAAGCTCATATATAATTATGACAAGAGGACAAACAGATTTGAGGGGGAAAACTGTAATATGGAACTATATCATAGTTTATCAGTACTTTTTTCTTCACAGTTCAGTTTATGTTTTCTCTTCACTCTCTCTCTCACTGTGGTTTTAAAAATCATTTAGTACAGTGTCTCTGTAAACATTTGCAAAGAATAATTTAAGAGACACCTTAATCTATCAATAAAAATAAAGATTAAAAAATATTCTGTAGAGATTGTACTATAATCTATGCAGTTTCTACAGGAACCTGCCTGTGTTGAATAAATGTATCCCAACTAGAAAAACACTCCATCTGTCAAGGCAAGAAAGGTTACATTGTTTGAAAATGACTAATGATTAGTTTATAGTTCTTATAATATATAAATTTCATAACAATGAAATTAATCTTCTGAGGGACCAAAATTAGAAGGTAGTTTACTCCCAAGAGAGATGTTCTGGGATTGTGCAAAAGTATTATTAGTTATAATGAACACACTCATCAGGATAGACAGCAAAACCCCAGGATGTCTCATTGTTTAATCAGTTTGGGTAATATGTTGATTAATCAACTGTACTTTATTCTGAAAACGCTGTTCATTTTCACAGTCATGATTTCATTTTTATTCTGTTGTACAGTTGTGGTGAACCAACCTGGTCAGTGAGTTTCAATACTGTCGAATTGGTTAAACTGGCATTGTTTTTGTAAAATGATTTTCAGATAAAATATGTTCAAGAGCGTATCTTGTGAGATGCTTATGCCCAAAGGCAGATGACTCAGCTTCATTACCTAGATCTGCTTTGCTGCATGACGGTAAATAGGCTTAAAACTGCATGAAATTTTATGAACTTTTCTAAACCAATAATACAGTTCATTTGAACTGATTCATGTATAACAAAGGAAAATGTAGACTACTCAACTAATTATTTGTTAGTCTTTTGTGACTAACAATATTAGTATTAATGCAACTACCTTTAGCTTTTGGGGATCTCTTTCTTTTCAGCAGTCATAAACGATAGTAACCATAGTATATCCAAAGGGAATGTGTTTCTCTAAACTAGCTGGGTTTTTTTTGTTTTTGAAATGGTTGTATTTTGTTCATTCAAATTTTACAGAATGTCTTGATGACAGGCCTTACACGGTAGTTGATTATAATCTTACTTCTTACTTCTTTTGGGGGTGGGGTGTCATAAAAAATATAATGGCATATCTAATACAGATAGTCTCCAACAGTAGTGTTCCTTAGTTTAATTCAATAGCCAGCTTTAGTAAATCATGCTTTTCATCTTACAAAAATCATGGATTTTAACAAATACCATTCAGTTTAGCCAAGATCTGGTTCAGCCTTGCTGATTCTCTTATCACTTGATTCTCTAATACTTCACTCCAGTGCGTACTTTTACTTTGGCGAATCACAGTCACATGCTGTGCAATGTTATGCAATACTACAGGTAATCCTCGACTTATTGAGCGCAACATTTCTGTTGTTAAGTGAGACATTTGGAAGTTTTGCCTCATTGTATGGCCTTTCTTGCCACAGTTGTTAAGTGAATAATTGAAGTTGTTAAGTGAATAACATAATTGTTAAGTCAAGCAGGCCTCCCCTTTGACTTTGCTTGTCTGAAAGTCACAAAAGGGGATCACATGACACCTGGATACTACAACCATCAGAAATATGAATACGTTGCCAAGCACCTGAATTTTGATCACATAGCCATGGAGATGCTGCAACAATAGTAAGTGTGAAAATGGTCACTTTTTTCAGAAGCATTATAACTTCAAATGCTCACTAAACAAACTGTTGTAAGATGAGGCCTACCTGTAGAGTCACCTCTGCCACCTAACCTTAGTTTGTCTGTAAAATGCCCCATATCAGTTTATTTTATCTTAGAGGAGGATGCGGACCTAGCTTGCATCACGGAGACCTGGTTAGGGTCAGAGGGAGGAGTTCCTCTGTGTGATTTATGCCATCCAGGTTTCCAGGTGCTACACCAACCTCGAGCCCAGGGTAGGGGCGGTGGGGGGGCGGTGACCTCCGCTCCTTCCGCCACGGCCTGAAGATGTGGCTATTCAAACAGGCTGGTCTGGACCTGGGTGGAGGGTTAATGGTTTTAAATGTTAGTGTCTTTGGGGGGTTTTAGACATTGCTTGGCTTGGGTTTAATTACTTTTAAATAATTTTAAACTTTTGTATTGTGTGTTTTGTGATGTGAGCCTCCCTGAGTCCTTCGGGAGATAAGGCGGCATACAAGTCCAAACAAATAAATAAATAATAAAATAAATATTCAGTTTTCCCTCATTTTTTTCCATTCTTTTGTAATCTGAGAAGGGTAGCATATACACACAAGAAAATCCAGTCATTAAAGCCTGTCTCTTGCGAGAAGCAAACTAACCTGAGGCAATTCACACAGAAGTTATTCAAGAGCAAAAATTTACTGCATATCTTTTAACTAAAATCACAGGAAACAAACCAACTAGATGAACTTGCAAACAGTAGTTTTATTGCAAATTGTCAGTGTGTATTTTGCATGGCAATATCAAAGAGAAAACCCCTCTAAACAACCTTACCAATCGGCAGTGTCTTGCTTACCTTGTTTGGACTTCGCAACCTAGAAGGGTCAAGAAAGGTTGGGACTTGAATAGGAGACTAATATCAAGGATGAGAATTTTTTTTTCAAAATCCCAACTCTAAGAGAAGGATTGCAAAGATATGTCTACAATGTCACCAGGAGTTTAGCTCAAAATACAAGAGATTTAACTTTTTGCCTGTTTGGAATCTATTCCTCTGATGAAGAATCACCTGGATGATTTGTACTAGGGCTTTGCTAAATAAAACATATTTATGAGTCAGCAATATAAAAAAATATTTACCTAGGGGAACAGCATTATTAAGCAATATAGTTCTGTATTAAATGCTATGCTCAACAGTGCTTAAGTAGCCTCAGCATAAGTGTTTTTGTAAGACAGCACCCCGAGATTGCTATTTTTAGAGCTACATAAAATTCATATGGAGCACTAGAAATTTTCAGCCACAGATCTCACCTAAATAATGTTATTCAAGCAACAGCAACTATTTGAATGTCCTTGAGAAGACAGACAAATGATAGAAGTATATTATAAGAGAAGGATAAATAAATACTCTGGGAAACCATAGTTGGAGAATGCATAGATTCTGAAGATTGGAAATGGGGATGCTAGAAAGGGCTTGCTAATTAATGTAAATTATACCATTTGTAATAAATATGTCATTTCCTCAGGCATTCTTCTCTGATGTGACCAGAAATCTTGTGGCAAGACTGCACAGAGATAACACTTGTTTTCAGGAGCCAGATTCACAAGTGGCAGAAGCACCTTCTCTGCCTTCCAAATTACATCCTCAACTGCATCCTTCTAATTTTATTTGTGAATGTTAATGGTTTTGTCATTCCATATTACAGAGAAAAATATACTGCTGCTACATTGAGATGAGGGCAAAATTGTCTAGCATCAGTGGATGACATTTTACTGTCAAAAATTCTGAAGATATGACTTAATGTTTCTGTGTAGAATATAGAAATATACTGTACCCAAATCTTCCCGCAATAATATGTACATATTCATTTTGCATTGCCCAGCAATTATCATGATGGGCATTTTCCTAGCTTGAAAAAATGCAGAGGTTACTGATATTTATACAATCAATTAATCCATACTATTCTATGTCTATTTGGGGGATACTCTGCCTCTTCCCCAAGGATAAAATGTTACAATTTTGTACCAAAAGTAATCATAACTATTAGCATGCAACAATGTAATTTCTTTTAAACCAATCAAATGTTTTATTTGGATGCTGAAAATCCATAATATTTTGGGAGAAGATTTTTAGAACATAATTCATACAATAAACAAAATGACTTTTAGCAAGTCTTTATTTTTATGTATTAGTTCATAAGTAATAAAATCCTCCATATAAAATTTTAGTTATTTGAATTTATAATAAATATCTTAAATAATCGGAAGTTTATCCCCTGCAGTGTTTTATTCGGGGCTTCTTTATCATCATGTCTCTCCCCCTCCCTGCCACAGCCCCTTTTTTGGCTAATTGCACAATAATCATAAAGTGGTAGTGTTTGCCTCTTGCCATTCTAAAGAAATGGTGACTAGAAGAACAAATGTATGTGCATTAGTACATGCTATTATCCCACTAGTGATGGAAAGAGAATTGTACCTTTGAATTGCAAAAAACCTTCTGTATCATTGTGTTTAAAATGGAATCAGTTGCTTAATGGTCAAAGACAAGAAGCTTTAAAAAAAAAAAGTATCTTCCTCCTCCACATGCACGCACACACCCGAAAAATAAAAAAGCTATAATAAAGTAGTGAGAAAAAAAGTTTTAAAAGTAGATGAAAATATCAAAGCAAATATGAAAATGTTTATTTAACTCTTATACTGATAGAAAAGAGGTCTTAGGAACTTTAAGCTGTGGAATGATTGATTTACCCTCTGAGCCACTGCTGAAATAACAAACATCAAATTGAAAACCTACAATTTCTCACATTAATTAATGTACTAAGTCTATGCAGTTAAACTTTTCCCTCATCGTTATCTCTTTTCTTAAAAAAAAAAGCTTTCTCAGATGACAATTTCCTAGATAATTTTGTTTTGCATTTATTCTAGATCTTTAATATGGTGCACCTAGAAAAATGTTCAAGTTACCGGTATCTCTTTTTTGAGAATCACCCCCTCTTTAATCCAGCCAAACAGGAGGCACTAAAGTATAATTTCAAATTTGGTAGCCTAAGCCCAGTTCATCACTCATTGATTCTATCATGTCTAAGTCTTTAGAATTCATGCCTCTTTGATCCTTTATAATCATTTTGCCCCTTTATAATCAGATGCAATCCCAGATTATAAAAGAAAACTGGGACATGAAGCATATAGCAAATTTTGCAGATTTTTTTCACTAATAAAGGTACTCTCATCTAGCAGCAAATTTATCACTATTTCAACATTCATAAATCAATTTCATTGCGGAAGAAAATGGGGCAATAAGACTCAGGATCTACATATTTTTCACTGAATTTTGGTCCAGATAAAATATTCTAGTGAGGCACATATATAATTTTATTTGACATTTAGTCAGATGTTGGAATCCAGCAGGAACAACAACCAATGAGTAATAAATGATCAACATTCAAGATCAAGTCTATACGGTATAGGCAAGTCTCCCATAGAAAATACTCAGGGATTTTCTGTCTGCAGTTCAATAAATCTCCACATGAGGCAGCAGCACACAGATCACCAATTTCTAACATAAAATCAATATTTTCTACACAGCTAATTTGGTTTGAACTAGTTTTATTTAGGTTTACTCATTGATATATATCTAACCAAAGCAAATATGAATAGCAAGTCTCTAACAAATATTTACACAGATTTGGATATATCTAAAAGTGAGAAGAATTAAAGGAAAGCATTCAGAAGAGTCACAAAGGACTTTCAAAAAATTTTAAGCTTATTATTTATTTAAAAACAACAACTTGTCATGGTGCTAAGTATAAAGTATCTTCCCTGTCTCCTACTTTTTTTTAAATTCACATTTATATGCCGCCCTTCTCCGGGGACTCAGGTCGGCTTACAATCTTTGGAGCACAATCCAATGTGCTCAGCAATAGCCTTCATTCTATTGTATATGCCTGCTTATTACTAGGGCTTTTTGGGCCACCCCAAGCGGCATTTTTACAAAGTCAGCTTATTGCCCCCAACAATCTTGGGTCCTCAATTTACCTACCCCGAGAGGATGGAAGGCTGAGTCAACCTTGAGCCTGGTGGGATTCCAGCCTGCACTAATTGCAGGCAGCTGGAGCTAAGTGCTAGGTGTTTAACAGCCTGTACCTCCAAGGATCTTCTCCATCATCTTTGCATTTCAGCCAAAGGAATACAATGACATTGCTACCTCCTACAAAATAAAGTAATAAAATATATAATCTTAACTATGCTAACATAGCTGGAGTGGTGTTAGTATTAGTCTAGACCAGGGTTGTCAAACTTGCAGCCCGGGGGCCAGCTGTGTCATGCACTGGCCATGCCCCATCTCGGTTTAGCGAAGGGGAAAAAGTCCTGATATGTCATGTGATGCTGCCATGACGATGTGAGTTTGACACCCCTGGTCTAGACTGTAGAATGATATTCAAATCCTTTTAGTGTGACTTTCATTGTGCTATTAGCAATAATGGGTTTATATGAGAACTAGTGGGGGAAAATCAGAGTAAACTGATATTTCTGAGGAATGTGATTAAATAACAAAATCTACATCCTCTTCACTTAATTCCCTCTATTCTCCTTCTTCCAACCATCAACAATTCCCATTCCCAATACCCAACTGTCATTGTGTTCAATTGCTGCTAACTGGGCAACCTTCTAAATCTCTAGGTTGCAGCTATCTCTTTTTACTTTCTAAAAATAATTCTGTGGTTTACACAAGCCTTTGCATCATTAGGGGAGAGGAAGTGCTGGAAACCTGCATTCTGCAGGCAGTCTCTGGTTTGATTTTTTTTTTACTTAAAAAATCAGGATACAAGAAGCTGGGTGAGTGCCAAGTGAGCAATCTGCAGACTCACTTGCTTCACTTCAACCATTTTAGGGACCCTTTCATTAAATTCTTATCTTTCAGCTTTTATCCCCTGTGCTGTTTTATTTTAATGTATAGAATGGGGACCTACTCTTCATGGTTTGGGAAGCTTACCAAAGCATTAATTGTATTTTCTGAAATAGTACCCCCTATGAGGCAAGAATGATTCTGTTGACACTCATAGAGGGTTTTTTCTTTTAAATTATCATTTTATTTATTAAAAAATTAGATATCTTAAATTAGAGAGGTGGATTGGTAGTTGTTAGGAGGATTTTCAGTAACCAAGTTATGAAAGTTGTAGAGGGGTAGGTATCTGCACAATAGTCCTTCCATTATTCAGTTGCTTACAACAATACCAGGAAAGTGTAAAGGAATTTTCATATAAAAACCATAAATAAGATTGACTTGTAGATTTTTAATTTTTTTGTTATTTTAAATGGGAAATTTCTTGTAGAATTTGAACTGAATCAATCTATAAATATAGAACAGATTGTTTTTCAATAAAACACTTGAACCAAATCAATTTTTATTATAAACATTATATGTTCATAACCAGAAATGCTGTTAATTTTATAAACTGGCACAGAAAATTGTAAAGTTATATGATGTTTTCCCTGTGAAATAATAGCTCCCAAAATTCTCCTCAGGTTCAACTAGCAGCATATGCATTTGACCTGATCTGAGAAATATTAGAAGGGAAAATAAAAAATATGTGTATCATCCATTTTGTTCCACATATCTTTGTCAATAAATGTAAAGTATAATTTGTTACAGGATTTAATCAGCAAGTCTCATTTTTGTCAAAGACTGAGTTTAGTCAATTGCTTAGTCCAAGGAATGTTGACACCACTGCTGATCCTGAAATCAGGTGACCTCAGAAAATCAACCACCATTATGTTTCTGTACCCTGAATATCAATCGGAAAAGTCACTCCCAATCTATTCCTTTTTGCTCTTTATACAGCCTTGCTTTCCACCCTCCCATTTGTTCATTCATACATATATCTAATTCAGATAGCTGCTAGCATTCAGACTAGAATACCCAACAAAAGAACAAGGGTGTTATTTTGTGTTTTAAAAAAGGCAATGTCACTCAGAAAAATAATCAAGTTCCTTATTTAATTACAATTGGGACATTGTATTACATGTGTTTATTTACTAGCAAAAGGATTTATTCATATTAAATTATGTATAGAATTGCTGCCTGTATTGTGTTTGTTTGTTTTACTACAAGCCATGCTTATTTTACTTTTGTTACAAATGATATTTGAGCTTTTAAAAATCATACTTCCTACTAAAATTTCATGCACAATAGAGCACAAAACATACTTAAGATGTATGACTTTTACTTATGTATTACTAAGTTCAAATTAAGAATGTACTTTTTCCTTAGATGCAATCTTCTTGTCTAAGAACAGGTCTATTTCTTCCAATTTGTTTGATCCTTTGTTCTATATCTATATGTAAGGAAATAAGGAAAGCCACTTGGAACTGTGCTTAATTGAAAAAAAGTTGCAAATGAAAAATCTTCTATTGTATTCCTGTCCACACTACATAGAACTAGGACATTTTGCTGCAGCTTCAATGGAATTAGAATATTATGCCGCATAATTATCCATACCCCTTATGCAGTAAATCTGCATTTTGGTCAATTATATTAATAATGGCTAATGTAACCATATAGCACTACTATTACAGCTGAGTTTTCTGCCTTTACATTTTAGAAAAGGACAGAAGATCTGAAAGAATAGTTCCATCACATTTTCATCCATACATCTGAATGGCCATGGTTATACATATTTGAATGATTTTCTCCTTTGTGAGTCAACATTTGGAGGATAGTAATCCATACAGGGAGTGCTTTTATTGTCATTAAACAATACTGTTTAGTTTTCATATATTGTTTGAACTTTTCACATTTTGAAACTGGCAGTCGCAATGATTCTGATGGTAATGAAGATAATGATGATAAATATTGCAGAAGTGATAGCACATATAGAATTATGACAATATTGATACAGTGCTAATTTGTCCTTGTGTTAGAAGTCTTTTTTTTCCAGAAGGCATATTATTTCCCCTGTTTAGAAATAAGATGCAAATATTTAGGTTTTCTCTTATCATTTTTCACTGGTCATGATTTTAAATTTTGGAGAAACTTTTTTTTTCAAAAAAATCTCTGATATCACATATCAGAAGGTAATATAGGAATCTCATGGTTTTGCCTTCTACTTTATCATGACCAAAAATCTCAGTTTGGCAAATCTCCTAAATATGTCATGCCTCATTCTACTTCTACGTGTTTTTCCACATCTGAAATCTTATGTCCATTTTCTTGACAGAAGTGCAACTTATTTTTAGGTAAAGAAGCATAACTAAAATAACTGGGCTGTAATCATAGAGGATCATTGAATTCATTAAAATGTATTACTGGGTAATCATTGCAGAGCTTCCTTGACATACAAAATAAAGTTTAACTTGAGTAAAGATGAATAAAATGCAATCTGATGGTTTTAAAAAACGAAGCCAACTGATTGAATTTTTTATTACTTTCAATTAATAAATGGCTGGGTAAGATAGTGGTTGTGGAAAGCAGAAATGAAGAAAATACCTGAAGGTAAAGGTTTTCCTGTCCAGCCACATACAACTCTAGGGCACAATGCTCATCTCTTTCTTGGCTGTGGGAGCCAGCATTAACCATTTAACATTCATAATTATTTAAGTACTACAACCAATTCAGATTATTGAAAAACATAATGCTAGAACATAATGGCAGTATTAAAAATAGTATGCGAAAATTATATTTAAATTCACATACAAGTTATCTTGTGGTTGATAATTTCATTCTATTAATTACCCTAGCTTAATATCCCAAAAAATCTACAAGGATCAAATTAATGTTGTGGCAATATTGTCTGAAACTATATTTTAAAAGAAATCAAGACGACATTCTACAATGAAAACAGAGGTAGAGGAAGTTAAAAGCATAAAAAAGTAACAGCAGAAAGTACAGTCCATTCTTTTCAACTTTCTTGCAGGGTAGTAATATTTCATTTTATTTTTAAAATGTGAGTAGACAAAAATAAAATAAATGCCTCAAGATATAATAAAATGTAAAAGAAATGCAGGTAATTGAATTTATTCTGAAGGAAGAATAAGTTATGCAGAGTTAATGTTTTTCCAACATAAATATTAATATTCACAATTTCTTATATATTTTGGGAAAAAAGAATAAGAATACTCTTGAGATTCTTTTTAATCTTGTTTATATGCGACACTCTTCAAAACAACTGCTAAGTTTCATTTCTTTTTCTCCCTCATTTAGATAATTCACACTATAATTATAATTTGGAAATATGACTGTCAGAACCAACCTTTTAAAACTGCATCTTAAGAAAACTAGAATTTCTTTCTGTTTTCCTTTAATTTCTTTCATTTTACATTCAGGAATTACAGTGCAAGTGATGGGGGAGATAGAATGCTTTACTATTTTGTTGTTGTGTTTTGGGGAGTGGGTTGCCTTAAAGTGTACAGTGTTAACTAGGTGGCATATGGGTGGATGAAACATTACTGATTGTCCACTGCAGCCAGGAAGGCTGAGTTTCCATAGAGATATGAAGGAAAAAGTGCTCCATGCAACCTAATTGGTATGCATCTCCAGATCAGGTTCATTGTGCTTTTGCTAATGACAGGGTTGTCTCAGTAATAAGGATGGTGCACTGGAGAAATTTGCTGCCTTGGTATATTTTTCCCTGACGGAAAACTACTTAGAGACAGTAGTCAGTAAGAAGAGTGACTGGCAGGCTGAAGGGGCGGCTTAGCAGCATATGGGGGAAGGCTGGCGCTGTGTGCCACATGCATATGGCTGCCATTAAACTCCAGCTTTGCGCTTTGTGTATTTCTGGTCCCATGCCAGTAAGCCCACCTGCTGCAAGAATACTTGTAAAGCACAACTCAAAAGTGATTGAAAAGCTACTAGAATAAACTGTAATAACACAGTGCTTCACAGATGGGACATAATTGCAAGCTAAAGTGTACAGCCACTGCAGTAATGAAAACATGAGCCATTAAATTAAAATCATAAGGGGGAAAAATATAAAAGTCTGGTTATTCTACCTCCCCCCCTCAATTTATTGCAAAAACTTCAATTTTCCTGCCCTCATTAATCAAATACCATAAAACTATAGTGTTACTTTGTTCTAATGGAGATTCAGATAATTAAAACAATGAATGTAGATTAGAATGATGTAACTTTCATTAGATACTTATTTGGGTGACCAAAGTTAGCAATAACATTCAACATGGAAGGATGACATGCATCTGTCAGTTTTACAGATCCAGGGACTAACATGGCTTTGTAAGGGATGAGGGAAGGGGGGATGGGGAGAGTAACTTTTGGGGAAGAAAAATAAAGCCTGCCAGAGCATCATCATGAATATGGATTAATGTTTGGCAAGTCAATTTTTCTTCATTAGCACATTTCATAGATTTTAGAAAATCTTTCTTTCTTTCTTTCTTTCTTTCTTTCTTTCTTTCTTTCTTTCTTTCTTTCTTTCCTTTTGAAAAGAGTTTCTAAACCATGTAAACATATAAAATTACTTGAGAAATATCAATGCCATTTTAATTAGTGGTAGTGGGGTAATAATGAAATCACTAATCTGACATGTAATTAGTTGTATAGGGTGTGCAAGTGTTATGTGGGGCTGAATGGAACTCCACAGGACTCTAACTCAATGTGACCTCTCAAGGCATTCTCTGGTAGTGAGAGGCTAACAGAGCCAACTTTGTTCAGTTCCTTTCCTGTGGGTGGGCAACTTCAGGAGAAAGGAACATTTGTTTCATAGGAGTCACCGAGGTAAACAAGCTTTAAAAGTGCTTTTAGTCTTCCATTTTTAATTATGCATTTCTGCAATACTGGTCATAGCAAAATACATGGCATGTATGTTAAACATGCTGAATAATGCCTGCCTGTTTAAAAGAAGCAAAGGTGGCAAGAACAGCCAGTGTGGTCCACTCAGTCACATGCTGGACTTTGACCTGGGTTCAAAAATCACTGAAGTTGGAAGCTCTGTGGGTGGTCTTTGACAAGCATTCTTTCTCAGTCTCAGTTCCCTGTCTGAAAAATGGGAATAACAATACCCTACCTCATAGAATAGACATAGAAGAAGAAGGGAAAAAAAGACATTTGGCTTGTAAAAAACAAAAAGTAATAGCCACTATTATAGAAAATATTTATACATGAAAGCATCATTGAATAACATTTTGATATGTTATTTTTATATAATTTATTAAATTTCAAAAATAATAAAAATAAGCAAAAAGAAAAAGGATTAAAAGGAAAGAAAAATCCAGAAAAAGCAAGGTAAAAGTACAGGAAGAAAAAAGAATGAAAAAATAAAGAAAATAGAAAATGAATGACTTTCAACTTCCTTTGATACAGATATCAAACTTTTACTCTAAAATTAATATTCCACATTATTTCTCTGATCCCCGATATCTCTACTCATCTAATCATCATCAAAATGACAATTTCAATTATTTCATTTTTCTTTCATTTTCATAACTGATCATCAGAAATTTAAAAGATTTGGATTTTATCCTAGTATATATTATTTTCCTTTCCTTTCCTTAAGGAAAATTCTTCTTCTGCCCAATTGGAAGCTAGTATGAAGAGCCAGTATTATGAATTAGTCTTCCCATGCAATAAGAATAACTTTACCCCTGTTTACAAACAAACAAAAATTGTTTCATGAAATATGATTAAAGTGTCATGGATAGGCAGTAATACAAGGGATCATGGATGAGGCACTATGCATGGCAACCAAAGTAAACCTATCCAAGGTTGAAAACCACAGTATTTATTAGGCTATTATGATCACTAAGAACCTCAGGCCTCCAAATTATTTCCTGATGCTTACTTTTCACAATTGTCAAAGGGTGATTACTATTAGAATTACCTGAGTGATAATTATATTTCACAATCATTCAAGGGATTACTATTAGAATTATTAGACAATATAATTCTCAGTTTTCACATAAAAGCTTGCATTCTCATATATATGAAAAAAATCTAAGTAGGGTTCAGACCTACTTAATAGGGTAGTTTTGAATGCAAGACCACCATACTAGAGATTTTAAAAATAATAAAAATAAAGAATGAAAAGGAAATTACTTCTGTATCATTTTTAAGAAAACTATAGTATCATATATATGTAACAAAGCAAACAGGAAACCAGTTTGACTCAAAGAAGTCTTTATTTTTTTGTCTTTCAGGAGAGTTTGCCTAGCTATTTTATCTTTGATTATTTGACTGAAAGGAATACTGTATAATAAGTTTGGAACTTAATGAGTAAGGATCTTAATTCGTGGACCTTCATGCAGATCTTCATGGTATTTTACCAGTATTAAAAAACATCCCTTAGGACTCATCCCCAAGATGGCTGCTTCATGGTAAGAGTCTTTCTTTTTTCTTACCGATGATCTGCTGTTTTTGTTAACAAAATGTGTTCTCTGGCAGTGCTGCTCCCTGGATTTGAATGGGAACACTCATGAATGACATAAAATGATTTTGGAGTGACCATGGAGATAGTTGGGAAGGGGAGTCTGGAACATTCCAGTTCCCTCCGGAAGCAGTTGAAAAGTCACTGCACGAATCCAATTTCCTGTTGTCAGTTTCATTTTCTTAAGGATACCTGGGATATTAACTTTCACTTTTTGAATTTTTTTTAGATTGTTTTTTGTTCATAAAAGTTGAATGCTGATTTATTTCAACCCCTTGCTGAACTTTTTTTCCCTTTTCCTTTCCTTTTGATATATGTTGTTTTGAATAACCTTTGTTCTCTCTGTATGGAAGCACAGCCGTGCTTCTGGGTGGTGAAGTGCTTTCATTTTGATTTACATTAATATTGGACCATACAATTTCTGTACTTTTTGAATTTGCAAAATATTTCTTTATCTCTTTTGAATTTTTTGTTTAACCATGAATTGAAATACCCAGAAAATATCTCTCGTTTCCTTCTGCTTTAGTGTTTTTTGTTCCCTGATCAAGTTTCACAGAGTAATAATGTATCAGATTACAAGCAAGCAACAGTAGCTGAAATCTAGGAAAAGACAGTTGGGCAGTAGGCAGCTTTTAACTGAAAGGTTTTTTTTAAAGTTTAATGAGATGATAATGGTCATGGAAACTATGTAGAGATATCTAATTTTGAATAAAGATACACAAAAGTATTTTGATCTGAATGCTACAGACCAAAGAGATATCCCCACACCTGGAGAACTAACTGAGTTGAGCCTATGCGTCTCTTTAAAGTTTAAGCGTGTATATCCTTATAATACTAGGAGTATGACTGAATGGGAAAGTGACAAATTCATTTTTTTCTATGAAGACTGAGGGAGATTCAAGAGTGGATTTTTACACCTAACAGAAAACTACTTCTATTTAGACTTTATTTATTTATTTATTTATTTATTTATTTATTTATTTATTTATTGGACTTGTATGCCCCCTCCTCGCGAGGACTCGGGGCAGCTCACAATTAAAACACAATAATACAAACAATAAATATTTAAAAAAGAATTAAATCAACAAGCCCAATCTTAAAACCCAATTAAGATAATTAAAAAAAACAAAACCGGAGGTCAGTCCAGCCTGGCCTGCTCAAACAACCAGGTCTTCAGATCACAGCGGAAGGAGCGAAGATTAGGAGCCAAACGGAGCTCCAGAGGGAGCTGGTTCCACAAGGCAGGGGTCGCAGCAGAGTAGGCTCTTCCCCAGGGCACCGCCAGCCGACATTGACTAGCTGACGGTACCCCGAGGAGTCCCCATCTGTGTGCACGCACAGGGAGACCGGTGTTCGATATTGGCAGGAGATGCTCCCGCAAGTACCCTGGACCCATATCATAAAGGACTTTGAATGTTAACACCAACACCTTGAATCTCACCCGGAGGGCAACCGGTAGCCAATGCAGCTTGCACACAGGAGGGGTGTAACATGGGAATATCGGGAAACTCCCATCACAGCCTGCGCAGCCGCATTTTGCACCAGCTGAAGCCTCTGGACAGTATGCAAGGGCAGTCCTAAATAGAGAGCGTTACAATAGTCCAGTCGGGAAGTCACAAGTGCATAAGTGATCGTGCGAAGGGCATCTCGGTCCAGATACGGGCGCAACTGGTGAACCAGTTGGACCCGGGCAAAGCCCCCCTGGCCACGGCCCCCACCTGCTCCTCCAAACTGAGCCGTGAGTCCAGGAGGACTCCCAGGTTCCGAGCCCTATCCACAGGGGGCAACACCTCTCCCCTGTGACCAAAGATGGAATCAACTGACTGGGCCGAGATGTCTGTACACACAACCACTCAGTCTTAGTTGGGTTGAGCTGCAGTCCATTCCTGCCCATCCAGATCCTTCCCGCATCCAAACATTGGGTCATCACGGGGAGGGCATCACTGATTTGGTTTGGGGTGGAGATATACAACTGGGTATCATCAGCATACTGATGATACCTCACCCCAAAACCACGGATGATCTCACCCAGCGGCTTCATATAGATGTTGAACAGGAGGGGAGAGAGGACCGACCCCTGAGGGACCCCACATGTGAGTGGCCTCGGGGCTGACCTTTGCCCCCCTGCCAACACCGATTGCAAACGCCCTGAGAGGTAGGAGGAGAACCACTGCAAAACAGTGCCCCCCACTCCCAACCCCCCGAGGCGCCGCAATAGGATACCATGCTCGATGGTATCAAAAGTCACTGAGAGATCTAACAAGACTAGGACAGAGGAAAATCCCCTGTCCCGAGTCCTCCAGAGATCATCCATCAGCGCGACCAATGCCGTCTCCGTGCTGAACCCGGGTCGGAAGCCCGACTGGTATGGATCTAGATAGTCCGCTTCCTCCAGGAAGAGCGGAAACTGCTGAGCCACCACACTCTCAACAACCTTCGCCAAAAAGCAAAGGTTGGAGACTGGACGGAAGTTGTTTAAAATGGCTGGGTCCAGAGCAGGCTTCTTCAGGAGGGGCCTCACCACCGCCTCTTTCAAGACGGCGGGAAAGGACCCCTCCCTCAGCGAGGCATTAACAACTGCCCAGAGCCAGCCACACGTGGTCTCCCTGGAGGCATATACCATCCAGGAAGGTCACGGGTCCAATAAACAGGTGGTGGAACTGGTACTTCCGGGTTGAGCCTTCTCGAGAACAGGCGGCGGTTTGTGATCGTCCACGACCGCAGCCTGGCTCTTGCGTCGGAGAGCCCCGATCCTGCAAGGTGCGGGGCTGAAGCTGCCTCGTAGGGGCGGCGGAGAAAGGGAAATCTGCCAGCCAGAGTGAGGGGAGCCGCATCTCCCCCTTTTGGTCTGGTCTCTTCCCTCCGAAGACGTCAAGAAGCGGTGGTCAAAATGGCCACCTCGAAGAGAAGGTCTCAACGGGACTAAGATTGGTGCAGGAGGAAAGAGAGAAGTCGACAGCAGAGGAACCGGGAGTATCGGATGGTAAGATCAAGGCACCCCGGGATTAAGATAAAGATGAGTTTTTGAAAAAGAGAAACAGAAGCGGCGCAGTTCCAAGTGAAGAAAAATAAGTAAAATATTTCTGACAGCTATAAGGGGCTTCGAACCGGAAAGGAAGAAGCCAGCGTAAGAACTTAAGTTTGGGGCTCGGAAAACTTTGATTATCAAAATAAAAGGAAAGGGTTAAGACTCTGTGCAGAAAGTGCCACTTTGTGGAGAAAAATTGGAAGCTAAAGAAGTAAGAAACTATCTTGTTCCTTTGTGGATTGGAGTTGCTACATTTTAAAGAGACGCAGGACTTATAGAAAGTGAAAGCTTGAATACACAAAGACGGATTGCCGGACTAATTGGTAATATTGATATAGATTCTGGACCTGGGTTAGGATCATAGAAAATTTAAAGAAGAAGAAACAAGGAAAATTAAAATTTTGGTGGTCATCCAAAGAATTAAAAATGGAGTTTAAAAGTATGAAAGAACTGTTACAGGAAGTGACTGAACTAACTTGGCATGTTGCAGAAAATATGGGCATTCGGGTGCTGAATAAAGAAGAAGAAGCCGTGGAAAGGGTGGAGCCAGCGCAGGAGAAAGCCATTTAAAAAGACAATTAATACAAAGATTAATACAAATAAAAGGGAAAGGAAGGGTGGCTAAAAACGGAACCTAAGAAAGTATCTAAAAAGGGGAACATTTACGAAATTAAGCATGTCAGAAAGGTTCAGAAGGAAAGGGAACAGAAAGGTAAAGAGAGAGAGGGATTCAAACTGGATAGAGAAGGGGGAGAGCAGGATAATAGGGAGGAGAAGGGAGCCAGCACAAGCGAAAGCTATTTTAAGAAGACAATTAACACAAAGATTAATACAAATAAAAGGGAAAGGGAGGATGGTCAAAAAAATGAAACTTAAGAAGGTAATTTAAAAAGGGAACATTTATGAAACTAGGCATGTTAGAAAGGTCCAGAAGGATAGAGAGCAGAAAGGTAAAAGAGAGAGAGGGATTCAAACTGGATAGAGAAGGGGGATACGGGATAAAAGAGAGGAGAAGGAACAAGAAACAAGAACAAAAGATAGAGAGATATGGGAATTACATAACAAAGAGAGAAACTTGTTTGCATAGAGACAATGGCTGACGTATTTAAAAGGGGGGTTCTGCATGAAGAAATGGTAATAAGAATCTATTGTAATTATAAAAGTGTAAAACAATAGGGGTTACTGACAATTTTTACTGGTAAAAGGTCACATTTTTTCATTTCTTATCCACAAAAGAAAGCTAAATGATGATTAGATGAATTGAATTAATTGAAATGATTTTAGAAAGTGCTTAAAAATGGGATTTGTCAATAACCAAGATTAGTTATTTTATTATTATTTTGGAACCATAAATAAATTTAGGGGGATATGTGTTGCAGAACCCAACCGATTAGAGATATATTGTAAGGGAGCTTTTTTCCATTTTCTTTTTCTTTTTTCTCTATCTTTCGTTTTGAAGGGAATGACTATGATTATGTTACTATATTAACCACTGAGGTGTCACTTTCAAAGTAGTAAAGGGGTGCAAGTCTAGGTTTCTTTTTTCATTCTTTTTAGTGTTAACATGGGTATGGATTTAGAATTATGGTGAGAATATGTGATGAAAGGGCAAATCTGACGGACAAAAGAATTCTGTAAATGATAAAAGAGTATTAACAATGTGAAGATAATTAAAGGTTAGACATGGATGAACTTTATCTTTAATATGATGGGCAAATATATTGTTATTTGTAAGATTTATACATGAAGTTTTTAAAATATATATGTATATTTGCAATTAACTCGAAATGAACTGGGGGGCTATACAGAATGAGATTAAGATTTGAGATTAGGATTAATTTTTTTGACCCTTTGTCCGCTAAAATGGAATAGAAGTGAAGTCAAATGTTTAAAAGGAATATAGATCTACTGTCACATTTGCATGTAAAAGTGATGACTCGGGAACATGCTGTCTACTGAAAAGAGCTGTTTTAAAAAATTGTTAAAAATTGAATAAAATTTGGTTAAAAAACAGGTGGTGGAACTCAGGCGTCGCATAATCCTGTCCACTTCATCCTCAAAAACAGGATCAAACTCAGCCCAGATGACATCAGCCAGACTCTCTGTGACTCCCTCCTCAGACCACTGCAAATTGGAGCTCAGCCCTTCCCGGATCCGAGCGATCTTATCCAACAGATATTGTCCAAATTCCTCAGTCCTGCCCCGCAAAGGGTCCACCTCTGGCTCCCGATATAAGAGGGAGCACGTGACCCTGAACAGGGCGGCCAGGTGATTATCTGCGGATGCTACGAGGGCGGAGAGGTAAGCCCTCCTCGCTGCCCTCAAAGCTCCCAGATAAATCCTAATGTAGGTTCTCAACTGGGTTCGGTCGGATTCGGAATGGGTCGACCTCCATCTGCTCTCTAAACCCCTCCTATGTCACTTCATCTCCCGAAGCTCCTCTGTAAACCAGGGAGCCACCCAGGATCTGCGGCAAGTGAGGGGACGTAAGGGGACAACCCGGTCGAGGGCTTCCGAGGCAGGCTGTTACCATGCAGCTGCCAGCACCTCAGCCGAGCTGTGGATAAGGGAAGCGGGCAGGGACCCCAGCTCTGTCTGGAACCTCTCAGGGTCCATCAGGCGTCTGGGGCGGAACCATCTTAGCGTTCCTCATCCCAGCAGCGTGGGGCGGCCTGTTGGAAGACCAGCCGTAGGAGATAGTGATCTGACCATGCCACGGGTTGGGCATTAACACTGCCCACCCCCAGATCACTATGCCACTGCTCCGAGACAAAACAAGGCGGCATGTTGCCCCTCATGCATGGGGCCCTGTATTATCTGGGCCAGGCCCATAGCCGCCATGGAAGCCATGAACTCCTGGGCCAAGCCCGACGCTCCTCCCACCAAGCCCGAAGCCCCTCCCACTTTATTGGGAAGATACTATGGAGGGGTAATCTATTATATTTGATTAGACAACAATTGATCAGAAATGTGGACATTTGATCCAGGGTGAATTATTTTTAACTTATGGGATGATTTGGGATAGATAAGATGCCATGGTAAACTTTCTATGAGTGAATTACTATAACAGTTGGTTAACAGAGAGTTTTGAAACTTTAATCTTGTCTTTGTTATCATTCTTCTTCCTGTTAACTATTTTATTATTAATATAATTTATAGAATACAGAATAATTATTTGCAAATATATTTACTAGTTTTAAAAATTGGGGGGTTGTTTTGCAAGGGGAATCAATATTGTAGTAATGTATTAATAGTATTCAATTAGAGAGGAGACAATATGTGTATATGTGTTGTTTTCTTTTTGATGCACTTTTTTTAGTGTTTTGATTGTTTTGTGTTTTCTTTTTCTTTCTTTTTGTTCCTTTTAGGATTTTTTGAATTTTGTATTTTAACCTTCTTTTGAATAAAATAAAAAGTAGAATGAAAAGTGTCCCTGAGGATTGTACAATCATAAAATATGTCTGAAAACTCATATACTTTCATAGGTTTTTAAAAACCCTATGTAGAGCTGATCCATATCCATTAGGCTGACCTAGTTTGAGTATCAACTTCTTCCCATCTTTTCTTGTTACCTATCAAAAAGTGCGTATTTCCAGCATTCCGGTAGAAGCAATGCTATCCTTGTGTGTCTGTATGTCGGTATATGGATAATCCTTGATATATAATCATAATAGAGCCTCCCCATCACAATTTTAATTGTCATAAAGTGTGACCAACCTATTTTATGACCTTTCATGTGGTGGTCATTAAGAAAACACATAGTTTGCTATGGGCTGGTTCTGCTGACAACTGGAAGTAAACCTTGGTTTTCAGCAAAACCATAATAAACATGATTAACTATTAGTACCACTTTATAAAGTCTTAGTAAGACAACATTAGAATACTGCATCCAGTTTTGGTCACCATATTAAAAAAAGATGTAGAAACTCTGGAAAGAATGCAGAAAGAGCAACTTAAATGATTAGAGGGCTGGAAACTAAAACATATGAAAATGGTTGCAGGAATTGAGGAGATGGACGGAGATGGAGTCGCTGTGAGACGGAGGTGATCTTGACTCCTGAGATCACCCCCGATACTGCCGCTTTGGGACGGTCCCCTGGGATCTAAACTGACTCGTAGGGTTGGTGAAAGTTGGGGGCACCTTCTGTTGATCCCAGGGAGATCGCAAAGTCCCTGGTTGATCCAGGACAGCCCCTTTACCCGAAACGTGCTGAGGCAGCCATCGGGCTGAAGAAGCTGTGACAGCTCCGGAGGAATGAGATCGGAAGAAGTGTGTTGGCCGGTGAGATCATTTGGTTGTTAACCCTTTGGGAACACCCTAGTGATTCTAATGGTGTGAAATTGAATGCGAGATGGACTAGGCGGCGGAAGAGATTGGGCTTGAAAGTAAAGAACTTTGTTTCTTCTTTCTTTGTATGGCTTTAAAGACTTTTCCCTCCACTTTTTCTTCTTGGGAGTTTTGAATGCCTTTTATACTTTTGAACTTTGTCTCCTTTTTTTCTTTTTGGCACTGGGGCTCCAATGTAATTTGGCTATCTGGACTTGGTTACTTTTCATTTTTTGCATACAAGAAATGGATGCTGAGGCTTTTTTTCTGTTCTTTTTGTTTTGAATGAGACAGGAAGTGATACATTTTGGGAGCCATCTGGCAAGGAAGTGAAAGTTGGCTGAGAGATATAATATTGCTACGTAGAGGTTCGCTATCTTATATAAACATATACATTTGCAAGGATTGTATCCAAGGCTCTGTTGATTAGAAAGTGCTGGACAGGCTTTTGGAATATCTTTGAGCCTGCAGTTTGGAATTGAAGAGTAAAACGACCTTGGAGAATTTTAAAACAAAGGAACTGGAATTTTTGAGAGGCAAAAATAGAAGAGCTGGAATTTCTCCTCTTTCAATTGTTAAGCTCTGGACTTTGCATAGTGGCACTGGAATAAAGAGTGATATTGCTTCCTGCCAAGGTCTCCTATTGTTTGTAATTTTTTATAATTGGAGCCCCTAAAAATATATTTTGTTATTCTTAAAGGATACTTTACTATTTTATTATTACTTTTTTCAACTTTTTATTGATATCTTCCTATTTTTCAATTTTAGACTTTTCTCTTGAGAGTGGCTTTTCATTTGTACATTGGAAACAAGACAGTCAACTATTGGATCTTTTCTTTTCTCCCTTCTTTTTTAAAAACAAAAACAAAAACTCAAGTTTTTATTTATACATTTTCTTAGTTTTTAAATTTTTATCTTTTCTTCAAATCATTGATATATCATTGACACGTTATGGAATTCCTCTTTTTTCTTCTTTTTATTATTTTTCTCTTTTTCTTTTTGAGTAGGATTGTTCCTCTCCCTTCTTATATTACTAATCTTTACTTTTTTATTATTGGCTTCCATTTTTTGGAATTGGTGTTGACAATTTCTGCAAGAATGAGTAGAAGGTCTTCAGGTCCACAAGTTACAACTCCTGCATCAACAACATCACAACAAGAAAGGGAAAAAGAGAAAGAAGATAAAATACAGATGATATTACAAGTGGTGAGCGAGATTGGAAAAAAAGTAGAGAAAATTGAGATAATTGAACAGAAGCTGGACAAGACAGATGAAAATATAAAAGCTCTACGGCAAACAATGGAGAAATATGGTGAGAGGATTAAGAAAGTTGAGGAGCAGCAAGAACAAAGAGATGAAGAAATGAAGAGTTTCAACATCAGATTAAGTGAAGTTGAGAGTGACCATAATGAATCACTGCGAAGCGAAGTGGATAGATCAGAATTTTATTTGAGATTCCAAAATGTTGAGGAAGAGAAGGGTGAAAACTTGTTGGAGAAAATGACACAGATTTTGGCAGAATTGTTAGAAACAACTGAGGAGAAGATGAGGGATGGAATAGATGAAATATTTCGAGTCTATACAAGGTATGCAATGAGGAACAGACTTCCAAGAGAAATCCATATTAGGTTCACTAAGAAGAGCATTAAATCACAAATACTGCAAGCAACTAGAGGCAAGACATTGAAGCACAATAACAAAGACATTACGGTATTGAAACAGGTACCAAGAAGAATAAGAGAGAGGAGAAGAGAATATGCATTCTTATCTAAAGAACTGTTGAAGAGAGGTGTAAACTACAGATGGTTAAGTATCTAAAGGCAGGAGAAGAAACAATGGATAGAAACTAATCTAGAACTAAAGAGAAATTTTCTGAGTTAGAACAATTAATCAGTGGAATGACTTGCCTCCAGAAGTTGTGGGTGCTTTAATACTAGAGGTTTTTAAGAAGAGATTGGACAACCATTTGTCTGAAATGGTATAGGGTTTCCTGCTTGAGCAGAAGGTTGGAGTAGAAGACCTGCAAAGTCCCTTCCTACTCTGTTATTTTGTTAAATATGGTCTGGGACTGAGCGCCTGAAGTGTGGCCACATGATTGCAGGGAGACGCCCCACTGACAAAATCCTGGGCATATTCCAATGGACTTTACCCCCAGGCAGGTCCACCAGAAGTTCAAATAGTTGCTAAAAAACTGGTTGTAAGTTGAAGAGTACCTATAGTTCATTGTAGGCCACTTCTTCACTCGTGTTAGTTATTGTGTGCTATGATAGGAATGCCCTTTTCCTCCAGTTATTATCTGACCTTTACAGTAATTTCATCCTGGACCATTGGATTAATGAAGCCTGTATGTATGTACGTATGTGTATGTCTATGTGCACAATGGGTGTTTGTCTATGTGTGTATGTATATACAAAATTCACTGATGGCAGGGTGAAAGAATAGACCTATAAAGGAGAATATTTGTAACTCACAGTTGAAATGAGGGGGTTTTGGTGCTCTCTGAGCTTGCTTGTTTTCTTGCAGACATATTTCATTACCTAAACCAAGTAACATCATCAGTGCTAGTGACCGACCTTCCTTCCTTCCTTCCTTCCTTCCTTCCTTCCTTCCTTCCTTCCTTCCCTTCCACAAGAGATATCCCTGCTTCCTCTTTTTTGTCAAGTACAATAATGGCAAAACTGTGGTGTTTACTTTCATTTTTTTAGTGGTTCACTGATGGGCATATCAGGAAGGTGTTGAGTATGAGAGGCAATCAATGAGGGAGCTTATATAAAGATAAGACTTGGTCCTTTTCCCCCAGCTGAGATGAAAGTGATAGAGGAGCATAAGAATCCACCAATCAGTAACCATGGTAAGTGCAGTCCAGACAGAACAACAGACCACTGCCATGCCAAAGTGGAAGAAATTAAGACTTCAATGCAAAAAACCCCATAGAGACAGGTTAGTTACAACAGTGCCATTTTAGATTTCAGCGAGAAGGCATGTAGTTATTTGCTTTGTCATAATATATCATTGCTATAAAACTGATAGGTTTTCAGATTTATTTTGTTCCTCCTTCAATAACCAGAAGTGGTATGGCTTGCACAGAATAGAGAGTCTTGAGTTATTTTGTTAGTCAGCACTATCCATATGCAGAGAACAGATTGTAAAGGCAAGACTTTATGATCAGTTACTAGATATTATGACAACATATTGCAATTACATGACATAGTTTTAGCCCCAAATCAGTTAATTTCATCTTCATGTTCTCTTTGCTCCAATATTTCATGCTTATTAGGCATCTTTTAATAAATATTTGTGTTAACCTTTATATCACTGTTATTTCTGGTACAGATTTGTTCTATAACCAAGGAATCTGAGCAGCTAGAAGTTTTAGTTTTTGAACTGCACAATATTTTTATTCATGCATTTATTGATGAGAAAATAGATTTGGCAGCAGGCTATTTAGAACTGTGAAATTGCCAGAAGAGCCTGATGACAGGAGAATACATTTTCAGTGACTGATTTTACATAGGTAGCTGTATTAATACAGTATGATGCAGCATTCCTATATTACATTAAAAATTACTACATTTACTGTGGCAAACATACTGCATTTGTGTATCCATATAATGAGCATTTTTATCATGATTTAAGATTCTAGAACATTAAAGCTATCTATCTATCTATCTATCTATCTATCTATCTATCTATCTATCTATCTATTCACTCCACTGCTAAATCCAGTTAAAACTATGATAATATCCCCAACCAAAATTAAAACCTACCATGCCTGAAACAGCTGATATATCTCTATAAATAATTCCCTCTAATTATGGGAACTTTATTCCCCAATACCCAGGGGGGAAAGAGTCTTTAAGAACTTTA
This sequence comes from Naja naja, assembly GCA_009733165.1. Lineage (NCBI taxonomy): Eukaryota > Metazoa > Chordata > Lepidosauria > Squamata > Elapidae > Naja > Naja naja. The sequence continues at coordinate 23,432,545 of CM019153.1, read as the reverse complement.
TGAAAGACCACCAGGCTGAGGATCATCTGAATCTCAAGGAGTATTCTGTTCTAGAGGGCAGGAGCAGTGCCAGGAGCATACTCACACTTGTGAGATGGTAGAAATATTTGGAGAAAGGCAGTCCTACCATTAAACTGGCCCTATGCCATGGAACAGCTTTGTACACGATGACTACCACCTTGAATTATACCCTGAGGCCTATTGGGAGCCATCTTTCTGCACCAGCATTGCTGGCTGCCAGCCACAAGATAGTAAGTTGGATGCCTGCCACAGTCCATTGATATACAAGCTCAGACAGAACTTTTAGAAGAAAATAGTCCTTTTTAGCAATATCTTTGGATAGCAACTGTAAACATAGTCACATGTTTGGCATAGATCAAGAATCCAATAAACAAGCACCAAATCTAAGGAACAAGACAAGAAATGATGAAGTGATATCCAGAATTCTAAGCATGACATTTGCAAAGTAAATATGACAATGCTGAGACTTGGAAAGATTTTCCTCATTGCCTGATCTCAGGGAGTGAGGTCAATAAATCAGCCATACAGAATTTTTATATATGGTAGTGACTATTTACTTCTTCAGTATTAACCCTTCTGCAACCTTCTTCTTGGCAAGTCTGTCAGATCTACTATGTTCTCCTTTCAGTTGTTGAATCTCTGTTTAAGGTGGCTAGACTGATTGGGTGCAAACAAATCATCCTGATGGTTTCCTCGATTATCATCCCTAAATGCGCCTAACTCCAATCCCACCATATCTTCCTCATTAGAGGATGTGGCCAGCAGCAGTGTCAGTCAGTGCAGTTTGCAATGTATTGATGGCACAATGCCATATGGGTATACTGAGCTGCACTTTTCACAACTTGTGCCATATTCTGGATCAACCACAGCTTCCAAGTAGTCTTCAAGCATAGCCTTATATAGAACACATTGAAATAATCCAGACAAGAAGTGAACAGAAAGATTCAAAGTAGACACAATAATTTACAAGATGGTATTGAATGTTGTTGACTTTGAAATGGAAACGTATACAAAGGATGAATATGTGATATAAACTTTTATTAACATTTGAAACAGGGCAAGTAAAAGAATGTATGGTAAAGTCAGCTAAAATGTTGGTGATAATATACAGATGGAACAATGGGGAAATATCTGGATGAAAGGTTTGAAATAGACAATATGTTATAATCTTAAAAATAACTTTTATAAAATGATTTACTATTGTTATTATGACACTGGAAAAATTGTCTAGAATGTGTAAAGCTATTTCAAATCTATGTTGGAAATGTGAATAACAAGAAAAGTCATTTCATTATGCTTGATGGATATGCAAAAAAGCTAGAAGATTTGGAGTTCAGATGCAGTATGCTGATTCCAAGAATTTTTAAGATCAGCTGAAACCAGAATTTCTCCTCTTGGGACTGATGGATAAATGATTATACAAAAGTTGTGGAACTCTGTTATGTGAACACCTTCTGTGACCTTCTGATAAGCAAAGTCAATAGGGAAGCCAAATTCTCTTAACAATGGTGTTAATAACTCAACAACTACAGTGATTCATTTGACAACTGGGGCAGGAAAGGTCATAAAATGGGGCAAAATTCACTTAACAAATGTCTCAATTAGCAACAGAAATTTTGGGCTCAATTGTGTTCATGTGTCCAGGTCTACATGTATAGAAGAGTTTTTAAAGATAGAAGAGCTGTAAAGAAGATTGGAAGCCACATCTTTATATTTTTTCCTTTCCTTTCTATTTTTCTTTTTCTTCTTCTTTTTCCTTCTTTTTTCCTTCTTGCACTTTATCTTTTATTTTTTCATTTTTCTCTTCTTACTTTATTTTAGTTTGCATTAATTTTTACTTTTGCTTTTAAAACTTACAATAAAATTATATTTTAAAAAGTGAAACAGGTAGATTGGGCCAGTCACTCTCTCTTAGTTGTAAGGAGAGGGCAATCGAAAACCCATTCCAAAGTCTTGCCAAGAAAGCTTCAGGGAATTGTCCAGGGAGTTGCCAGGAATCCACAATGATCTAAAGGTACACACACACACACACACACACCAAAAACACCCACAAGGAGAGGTAAAGAGTACTTCAAAACAGTGAGGAAAGGCCTAATATCCTACACCTTATACTTTTTTATTTTGCCAATCAGATTAATATAATATTCATTGAAACTAGCTATTCTTATATACATAATGATCTACAAGACTACAAACTAAAGGACTATTAGCTCTTCAGCATATTATAATTAATTTTGTACAATTAATGGGACAAAACAATTAGGAGAATATCACAGTACTTTGTTTTTCCTGTTGCTTTTCTTTTCTTTTTCCTTTAATATTAAAGCTAAATTAAAACATTTTCTGCATAATTATGTACTTACTCAGGAGATATTAAAACTGACTGTTGACCACTGTAGCCTATTGCATCCATTGTGAGGGATTAACTATCCTGACATCAACAGGAAGACAAACTCTGCAATTAGCAGAGAACTTTGTGTCCCAAAAGGTAGAAAAGGGAACTAGCAGGTCAGCTATGCTGGTCTTAATTCTCACTATCAAAGATGAAATGATAGAAGGGATTGATGTTATGGGAACTTTGGGGGAGAGTGACCATGTGATATTGGAATTTAACATAATACAGGCATAAGTAACAGAACAAAGTCAAACTAGCATCTTAGACTTTAAGGTAGTTGATTTCAATAAAAATCTTTAAGGGGAAAACAATTCAAGAAGCATGGGAAATTCTGAAAATTAATTATAAAAGTCTAGTCCAGCACAATACCATTGAAAAAGAAAAATAAGAGATCCCAGAAGAAACCATCATGGCTTCAGAAAGAACTTTTTAATAAACTGAAAGGCAAAAAGGGCAAGTATAAAAAGTGGAAAGTGGAAACTATGTTAGCCTTTTGGCTATATAACACACTTACACACCACAATTTGCAGAAAACAGTGGATGCTGTAGCTTTGGAGGGAAAGTGAGGGGGGGCGTAGCTTAAGATCATTCATTGATTCATTCATTCATATGTCCACCCAACTTAGATTAAAAATTTTGGATAGCAAACACTTACAAATGTAAAAAACAGAAAAACAAAAACACACCTAAAAGGGCACCCTAGGTAAAAACAGGTGCATCTATAACAATTGATATAGCCAGTACAGTAGAACCTCTGGACACAAACACTTCTGACCTCAACCAAATCAGGTTCTGACCAAAAAAATTCTCCTTTTTTCCCCAAGGCCAATTTCCCCTTCCACACCATTTTTTTTGGTAAGTTCCAAATTTGGGGCCTTGGTAGTGCAGGCTGTTAATAGCCTAGCACTTAGTTCCAGCTGCCTGTAATTATTGCAGGCTCGAATCCCACCAGGCTCAAGGTTGACTCAGCCTTCCATCCTCTCGGGGTAGGTAAGCTGAGGACCCAAGATTGTTGGGGGCAATAAGCTGACTTTGTAAAAACGTCGCTTAGTAATAAGCAGGCATATACAATGGAAGGAAGGCTATTGCTGAGCACATTGGGTTGTATCCCAAAAATTGTAAGCCGCCCTGAGTCTCTGGAGAAGGGCGGGATATAAATATGAATTAAAAAAAGGATTTCTAAAATTAGGTTCAGGTCATGACCAAATCAGGTTGCGACCAAAGTTATGGAACAAATTATGGTTGTGACTCATTGTGACTCATTGGCTCAAGCTGACCATATATTAATTTGATTAGTGTGTAACTATTTAAAAGAATATTAACTGAGAAGCTGTGTTACCAGCACCATCCTGAGTATTTCTACAAGAAAACATCTAGTAATCTAGGCATCTAGCAATCTAATATAAATATTACCTTGCCTTTTTTCTTTCTTCACAATAATAGACTTAACATTCCTTTCCCTGTTCTTTTGACCTAAGTCGCATCCCTAGGAATCAATAATATATCGGGTGATAGGACCTTAGGTAATGGAAAGTAGAGCTGAATACAATTATCATTTTGTTATTGTGCTTGTGTTATTGTGCCTCTGTTTTTTCCTCTTATGTTATTGCTGCTGTTCTTCAGTTTTGCTTGCTCAGCATTGCTGCCACTTCAATTTGCCATCATGGGGAATAAAGTTGCAAGTCATTGCTAATGGATGATTTGGGAGAATACTTAATCATTGCCCAAATGCAGGCAGAAGGATTTCAGATGAATATCCAATAGGAGGAGAAATGCAACTGAAGGGGACAAAAAAAAAGAGATATAATGTCTGTAAGTCTGAATGGAAATGAGAAAGCAGCTTCCTATATATTTTAGTAAAGGCAGTGCTTCTTTTAGAAGAAAGAAAAAATACTGCTTTTTAATATCCCTGCTGCTTAATGTAATGGATAGCTGGGTTGAGCCATGTCAGGGTCTTGCATCACTAGAATCTAAGTTGTGGTTATCTATAAGTTTCTGAATTACAATATATATAATTTCTCATCTGGTAATTTCCGTTTTGGCTCCTAAAATTGCCCTGCTATGGAACAAACAAGGCCAATATGTTTCATTCTATTCATCTGCCAGTCCTCAATAATAAATATGCCTGAAATAGCCCCACAAAAGTAACATTTTTATTTTGTTCATTTCTCTCAGTTGATTCTACTTGTGCTGTGAAGGAATTGAAAATCTATAATATTCCAAATGTTTCTAAGGAAGGGCATTTTGCAGCCCCAGATTTTTATTGTGTTGAAGTCTTAGCAAGCCAAAACATATTCTTTCCCTTTTCTTCTTCTGATATTTCTCATATTTTATGTCATCATACCATCACCTAAACCAATGATCAGAATAGAAACAAGAATGAAATGAAGCCACCTATTGAGTCTTTTCATTATACTAACAAACCAGAAACAAAATCACAATGTATTAAAATCCAAGTGGATTAATCTGTTCACTTCTCTTAATCTAAAGATGCTCCGATCTCACACTAGTGTTACAGTACTACTACAAGGTTACTTCGTTTCCATGCATAGTTGAATGAAAAAGCATTGAAATTTTCATTATTTTTTCTAACTTTGTCACCAAATCCAAATGTCTACATGACTTTAATTATTTAAATTTAAAATACTACAAATTTAAAATACTGTATTTCTAATGCAGTAAATTATGTATAACTTTTAAGCTAAGAAATATTCTACAAAATTCTTTTCAAATAAAAAAGGATTTGTAATTTGGTAGGCATATTTTCTGGTTACCACCTTTTCTAGCTTACCAATACATGCACAAGGGATTTATGTATTTTCATACTCACATGCTCCAAAACAGATTTGACAAATTTAATGAATTTTGCTGCTTAACTTCAAGCTTTTACTTGTAATCACAGTTCCATGGACAGCACTTAACAGAAGTATTTGAAGAGGCATTTTACTAAGAGTATCAAACCATTAACTGCAGAACAGGAAACATACAATAGCTTTGGGAAAAAATATTTTACAGCATCAGGATTTTCCTTTGGTGAGGAAAAAATAAATCGACAACAACAAATTATAATTGCTAGCTCCAAGCTGCTTGTGGTAATAATTAACCTAGATTCACTGAATTCTCCCTAATGACTCCATTGGTTAAAAAAAAAGAGAACATTTTCCTGTGATCTCCCTTGATAGTATCATCAGGATGTTGTCACTGCAAACAATACCCTTATCTAGTTTCTTTTCAAGTCACCTGATTAACTGAAGGAGAAAAAAAACAGAAAGGAGAAAATGTGTCCTTGTACTGAGTCTTCAGATGTCATATAAAGGCCAAGGGAGTAGTTCCATTTTTTATTTTTCTCTTAGTGTTTATCTTGCTAGGAAGCTTTATTCCAGCCTTAACAGTTACATAATGGATCTTTATTATTATAAATCCAGCACATGTCTTTGTCAATATGCAATCTTTCTAAATGACCAATGAAGAGATCTCAGAGCTTTTTTTCCAGCTTAGAACTTCATTACAGGTAGTCCTTGAGGTACGAACCTAATGGAGCCTGCCAAAAAATTCAAAAAAGTCAAAAGTCAAAAAAGTCATCAAATGAATCAGACTCAATTTTACACATTTTAAAAACCAAATTCATTAATTGAATCAAATGGCTTGTTAAATGAATGAACTTACTTCCAGTCCACCACCAATCAGCTGTTTCCATCTCCACCAATCAGCTGTTTCCGGTACAGGCAAAGGAGGAACTAAATTACCTCCAAGTAGCTCCCTTTCAGGTTTATAAAAAACCATTTGCTGCTGATCAACTCAAGGGTCTTAAGATAGCTACCCAGAGGGGGTTGGGGCAGTAATTTACAGAACTCTGATTGCAGTTGCTTTAAAAAAAACACCACTTGCCACTTAGCTTAACAGTCTCCAGCCACCCACCCAGTGGGAGATGGGGGAGGGGTTTTACAGAACTCTTGGCTTGCAATAATAACAGAGATGGAAGGGACCTTGAGGTCATCTAGTCCAGCTCACTGTTCTCACAAGGTTTTTTTTTTCTCCTGATAAATGCCTTATCCAGTCTCTTCTTAAAAGCCTCCAGTGATGGGGCATCCACAAATTCTGGAGGCAATTTAGATTTTTTTTTAATTCATATTTATATCCTCCCTTCTCCGGAGACTCAGGGCAGCTTACAATTTTTGGAGCACAACCCAATGCGCTCAGCAATAGCCTTCATTCCATTGTATATGCCTGCTTATTACTAAGCGCATTTTTACAAAGTCAGCTTATTGCCCCCAACAATCTTGGGTTCTCAGTTTACCTACCCCAAGAGGATGGAAGGCTGAGTCAACCTTGAATTTAAACCCTTTCTAAAAAAACATTGCCTTGATCAGCACAAGTCTCTCTAGGTAAAACCCAAAAACTCATATAAATAGCATGCAAATTTGAAAATCAGCAGTTTAGAGAAGAGTGGTGGGATTCGGCCAGTTTGCACCTATTCAGGAGGACCGTTTTCTAACTTTCTGAGCAATTCAGAGAACAGGTTGTTGAAAAAAATCTCCTTCCAACATCCTTTTGTTTTTTTCCCCATTCTACAGGGCTAATTCTACAAGGCAGAAAGGAAACATTCTGGTGTTGTTTCTAGCCTAATCCTTATCTTTTTTGCCCTGCTTACAGAAACTGCCTTTCTGATTAAACCTTATTACATTTTAAAAGCTAAAGGTTTTTGGCAGTACGCCCAGACTTTCTGTTGCCTGAGCTTCTCTGGAGGTTTTTTCTTTTCCCTTTGCTGGTACTTTTCTGTTCTTTGCTTTATTAGGGTCTTGACTTTCTTAAAGGGGAAGTGTTATTTTAAGCTTTTTATACTGCCTTAGTGGTTCCTGACCCCATCATTTTGGGGTGTACTTCCAAGAGGCAGGATGCAAGCTTGGCACTGGTTCTTTTACTGCCTTTCTGAGAGAATGTGATCTTTCCTTAAATCTGGATTATTTCCTAAGAATATTTTGTGAAGTGACTAAGACCAGCTGGTATTTTTGAATGGTGCAAATGGATCTAAGGATTGCTTCTCCTGGGTGTGAAAGGGTGCTTTGTCAGTTTACTGAGCACAGGAATGGGGATTCTTCAGTCATCCAGGACATGGCTGTCCCAAAGGTGCTTTTTTCAAGAGATAGCTGGACTTTCTTTGTTTGCAGAAAAACCAGTTGCCTCTTGAAAAAGCACCTTGGTTCTTTTGCATTGCTTTGGTGTGGCCAAGGCACATGATTGCTCACTGATAGTAAGATTTTTTTAAAAAGGAGGTAGGGGTGTGGATCCTCCAATTCATTTTAGTTTTCTCTCATTATAATAAGGCTTAGTAACATGGCACCAGGCCTGAAGTTTATTTAGATATCTGTGGCATGTACTAATTTTATTGTGATCCCGACAAGCTTGGGAGGCTTGAACCTGGGTCCCCTATATAATTTGTTAACTTGTCTCTTTAGCTTGGTATTTTGTAGCCCAAATATGCCCACCCACTTTCTGGAGAGCTTAAGTGACCTCTCTGCTAAAGGGTTTCACTTTATGAGCAAGAGTTGGCTGCTGATAGTTATTACTGCATCGAATAAATAAATAACTATTTTAATTCCTCAAGGTGCTCTGGCACCCTGCCTGATTCGTAACTCCGGCTTGCAAGTATTTCTAATCTAATGATTGGTATTTAGGGCAGCTTTTTACAAGCAAAGAATTTTTTTGTATTTTTGTACAGGCAATCCTTAGCTTACAACAGTTCATTTAGTGACCATTCAAAGTTACAATGGCACTGAAAAAGTGACTTATGACTGTTTTTCACACTTATGACTGTTGCAGCATCCCCATTGTCATGAGAGGCTGAGCAAGGCAAAGCGCCCCTCAACATGAGTGATGTTGAGTTGGCCTTGCTTACCCAGTCACATGACCACCCAGCCATGCCTACCCAGCTGGTCATTAGGGCAGAGAACCAGTTATTAAATTATTTGAATCCCACCATGGGATACAGCACACATTATAGAATGCTTTGTGTAGATGCTGGGTAGCATTTCTACAAGCAGTTTCAAAGCAAATTCAAACAAACTTTATCTTTGCAAAGAACTGTACTTACAAATACAATACTGTAGTTTGCAAAGCACAGTACTTAAAAAGAAGCAGAGCAGTTCCCAAAATGCTTACAAATAGTACTATACTATAGAGTAACAATTTCTTTTTTAAAAAAACTTACAGGAGCAATTCTAGCATACTACCAGTAGTTCTCAGCCCAGGCAACAGCAGATCCTCCATGCAGCACCAAAACAAAAACAAAAAACAAACCCCACAACCCCACCTCTGAGCCGGGCTGGCTGCAAAGATGGCTGCACCATCTTGTTTGGCCATGTGATCAGGGACAAAAAAACCTCACCTGCTGGCTTCTGGAAATTGCCTCATAAGCCTGAATGGCCCAGGCAAGACACAGAGTTAAAAATGGTGGCCACTGCAACAGTGATTGAATCCAAGTCAAATGGCTACAGAGGCCTGTTTTTGATCACAGTTTTGAATTTTTAACAAAAGTACCCTTCCTGAATACATTCATTTTGGTGAAAATTCACTGAAGGAATCCTTATATCCGGGGATTACCTGTATTATTATTTCTTTAACAAGTGCCTACATTTTTCTTGGCAAGTTTTTCAGTTTTTGTCACACACCCCCCCTCAATCTTCTTCTAAGGCTCAAGAAGGAGTGACTGACTCAAAACCACCTTGTTGACTTTTGGCCTAAGACAAGACTAGAATTCATAATTGGTGCAGTTAATTTAACTTTTTATTGTGGGTATATTTCAGTTTTATGTTACAGGCAAGTTGGCAAATTAAGACTTACAGTCATAGCCAAAATTATTGTTATTCCTCCATACACCACATTTTCCCAAGAATCCCAAGTTAGCAACAGCATTTAGACTTATATATCACTTCGTAGTATTTTACAGCTCTCTTTGAGCAGTTTACAGAGTCAACATATTGCCCCCAACAATTTGGGTCCTCATTTTACCAACTTTGAAAAGATGGAAGACTAAGTCAACCTTGAGCCAGTGAGAATCGACTTGCTGGCAGTCGGCAGAATTAGCCTGCAATATTGCATTCTAACCACTGTGCCACCACAGCTCTTCTAATTGCTATGAAATAAGTTGAATGATATTTTACTTTAATGCAAGTAAATGATATTTATTTCATAATCCAGATATTTTCCTTTTGATGTATGACTTAGCAATGTCAGAAGGAAGTTCTGAGTGCCAATCTGCACCAGGTCATGAATGAACATACAGGAAAATTGCTTGAAGAAGAGTATGATTTATTCAGTAGCATAACATGCAAGATAGCTGTTAAAGTTGGTCACGAGTAAAAAGTCGCATTGCTAGTGAGGTCCAGGTGTGTGGCTGTGTGAAGTTGAGATGTATAAATATGTCAGCTGGAATGTGAGTTTTGGGGAAACATTTGAAGTTTGGGGTGGGGTGGGGGAAATGTTCCCATTCTCTCTGGGTTAAGATAATTGTCTAGATATTAGGTGAGAGTTTGATGTTAAGGGGAGAAACTGCATTGTGTGTCTAAGAGATTTTCATATTTTTAAAGGGATGTGTAGCCACCTTGCCAATATTTGTAGATTTCTTGAAGATGGTGCATTTTGTCCCATTAGTTTTGTCAGTTACATATCATTGAAGGCTGAAAGGCTTCACCCAGTCTTTTTCAGCAATGTTTTTTTTTTCTATAGTGTCTTTGGTAGGTTCACTAGAGGATCAGGGAAAGCATATGCCCATGAGTGGAGTGGATGGTAATAGATGGCATATATGCATTTTTGCCCCACAACATATTTTTCTAAATAATAATAAGTGCAGAAATGGCAATACTCTTGGCTGTGTCTGTATGAAAGAAAGACCCATACTAGATTTCATGTAATGCAGTATATCTTGGTACTTGGCATTAATTAATTCTATGTTGTGGTTAGCCGGCAGCAGGTGCGGACAGCTGAGAAGAGCGAGGAGGGGCCAGGACCATTAGGGAGTGGACTGCTGCTTTCAGAGATTGTGGGGGCTGGCAGCAGCGATGAGGAGGTTCCCGAGGAGCCTGTGCCAAGTGCGCATGCGCACAGATTGCTCGCAGGAAAGAGCAGCTACAACAGCACAGGTGACTCGGGAGTAAAACTGCAAGGTAATGGCCCCTCCTTCAAGAAGATAAAAGCCAGCTGTGAAGTGAACGTTCTTTGTAGGAAGCAAAGACGCGTTGAAACTCAGCCTTGTGGACATTACAGTTGGTATTTGAAGACTCTTGTGTTGTAAACTATTTCTTATCTGTTGTTTTTTGGCAGCCTTGCAAAAACTTGGCAAGGCTCTTTCTTGTGGGAGCTAATTAGTTGGAAGCAGCCTTTTATCTGTGAAAAAACAGGATTCATAGATGAAACATTAAAAGGTTGTGCTGCTGCCTTTGTCTTGTGTTTGCTCTCTTGGAACCATGTTTGGATCAGAACATTCTGGGAGATGTGACAAGTACTAAAATAATGGGTAACAAATAAACCATGTGACTAACATGTGCCCCTTTGTTTCTGCCATAAAGGGCAGCAACTGAGAGCAACAAGTTCTAGTTTGCGTGTCAAGTACCAAACGAATGACAAGTCTGGGGACAAAATTTTCGTGTCAAAATGTGTTGAATACCTAATTCAATGACTTTCAAAGTAGTTGAGTACCACTGTAGTATAAAGCTTTTTACAAAAAATAAAACATAGTTTACTATTAAAAATACTTGTAAGCCACAGAGGAGGAGCACAACTTTGTATGTAGCACAACTTTGTATTTAGCTAAACTTAGACTGTTTGTGGATTGATCTGTATTTCTGGGCAACTGCTGACTACAGTATGCACATTTGTTTAGTGACCATTCAAAGTTACACTGGCACTTTAAAAAGTGACATGACCATTTTTTACATGACTGTGCAGTATGTGATCATGTGATCAAAATCCAGACTTGGCAACTGTCATGTATTTATAATGTTCAAATGTTAGTGATAAGCCCATATTTTTTATCAAATCCCTAAAATGCATTCATTCTTTTTCTCTTTTCCCATGCTGTTAAAATTTAGATCACAAATTTAGATAGAAATTGGTTCTTATGCTTCTGCTGTCATTTAACCAGAGTTGTATGTTACCAGTGATCCGTTAATTATGTGACTATACCTTTACTCAAGGCATTAAACAAGGAGTTACTAAACAAATCTTGACCTAAATATAATGGGCAGATTACCTCAAATAACCTTGAGGAACATGAGCCAAAACCAAGACAATAATATGATTTTTAAAAATCTAAGTATGGGGCAAAAACATAGTTTAAGAAAACATCTCTGGCATCTTCCCTAGTTCTCATGAAGGTAAAAGAAGGGAGCGGGGAAGCACATTCAAATTTGAAAGATTCTGTTACTATAAGCTTACAGAAAAGGTAGTATTTGCTTGAATGTCTTGAATGCACCAAGATCTTAAACTGTTTCTGATTTAACAATCAAAAGAGATCCATTCTCTGCAATGTTGGCTGACTATTCTTGGACACTGCAGTGAGATGCATCAGACATGGAGTATAAACAAAAATCAGCAACACAACATTTTTAGCTCTGTGGAATTCATGCAGTGTGTCAGAAACATTATGCAATTAAGTACATTACATAATGTATATAAATACATTCATCATATTTCTCAAGACACCAAGGGCCTTGGTGGTGCAGGCTGATAGTAGCCTAGCACTTAGTTCCAGCTGCCTGTAACTATTGCAGGCTTGAATCCCACCATGCTCAAGGTTGACTCAGCCTTCCATCCTCTCAGGGTAGGTAAACTGAGGACCCAAGATTGTTGGGGGCAATAAGCTGACTTTGTAAAAACGTCACTTAGTAATAAGCAGGCATGTACAATGGAAGGAAGGCTGTTGCTGAGCACATTGGGTTGTATCTCAAAAATTGTAAGCTGCCCTGAGTCTCCGGGGAAGGGCGGGATATAAATATGAATATAAAAAAAAAGACTCCTGAGTGATACAGTCATTCTGAAATTACATTTGTGTTCAGTTTGAATAGCCTACTGCAATGTGCTCTACATAGGGCTACCCTTGAAAAGTATCTGGAAGCTTCAGCTGGTACAGAATGCAATTGTGCAGTCAGTTCTTGTGCCCTTAGGGTGACCCATGTTACATCGCTGTTTTGCAATCTGCACTGATTGCCCGTTTGTTTCTGGGTCCAGTTCAAGGTGTTTATTATCACCTTTAAAGCCCTTCATGGCCCAGGTCCAGACTGTCTAAGAAAGTGGTTCACCCCAATGGGTCTAGCTGCCCCACCCACACTGGCAGAAGGGGCATGCTGCAGACCCAATCCATCAAGGATAGGGTGGTGGACTCCAGAAGAGCCTTTTCTGCCATGGCTTCCACTCTCTGGAACACTGTGTCCCCCAAGATGAGATCCACACCTACCCTTTTGGCCTTCCAAAGGGGCTTGAAGGCATGCTATGCCAACTGGCCTGGGGCCCCAATGGGAATGTGGCATTTTGAAGGTGGCTAGTGAATTAGATAACACCCAGCTCTTCCTCATGTGCACATTGTTCATTCTCCCCCCATCCTGATCAATTTTATTATAACTGAATTTAAAATTTAAAATCTAAGTTCCCTGTTGTTTTAATGTTGTATATTGTATTTTAATTTAATTATTGTAAGCATCCCAGAGTCAGTTCTGGCAAGAAGAGCAGCGTATAAGTTTAAATCTAAATAAAATAATAAAATAACGAAACAAAACAAAGCAATGCGTGGATTGGCTTTTGTTGCTGTGCAAGTCCAAATGTTCTCTTTGGATCACCAAACCATAGCGTACTTTAATGTTAACAAGCAAAGTACTAATAAAATCAAATCTTAATGCTGCATTTATTGCACAAATATTTCATTTAACTTGAAATAAAGTTCAAATTAAATTAATGCTAATTTTCCCAAAAGATTAAATCCCCAATAGTGAATCCATCTGTTTTTATACAGGGATTCCATATGCTTCTCTTACATAACATAGGTGATTTATTTATATATTTTATTTATTCAAGCTATTATTAGATAACAGGTGTAAGTATAAACATGGTCATGAATACATGAGATGGATATGAATTTAAAAAAAAGAAACAATAGGACAGGGACGGTAGGCACGTTGGTGCACTTATGCACACCCCCTACAGACCTCTTAGGAAAGGAGTGAGGTCAATAGTAGACAGTCTAAGGTTAAAGTTTTGGGGGTTTGGGGAAGAAACCACAGAGTCAGGCAGAGTATTCCAGACATTGACCACTCTGTTGCTGAAGTCGTATTTCCTGCAATCAAGTTTGGGGCGGTTTACCTTGAGTTTGTATCTATTGTGTGCTCTTGTATTGTTACGGTTGATGCTGAAGTATTCATTGACAGGTAGGACATTGCAATATATAATTTTATGTACTATACTTAGATCGGACCGAAGGCGGTGTAGTTCTAGGTTGTCTAGATCTAAAATTTCAAATCTGGTGGCATAAGGTATTCTGCAACGAGTAGAGGAGTGTAGAACTCTTCTTGTGAAATATTTCTGGACTTTCTCAATTGTATTGATATCAGATATGTAATGCGGGTTCCAGACTGATGAACTGCATTCAAGTATTGGTCTAGCAAATGTTTTGTATGCTCCAGTTAGTAGAGTAATATTACTGGAGAAAAAGCTATGCAGGATTAGGTTTACAACTCTTAATGCCTTTTTGGCCATGTAGTTACAGTGGGCTCTAGCACTTAGATCATTTGAGATGAGTACTCCAAGGTCCTTGACAAAGTTTGGGTCATCAACAAGGTCTTGACTATTCAGCTTGTATTTTATTTTCTGATTTTTTTTGTCAATATGTAAGACAGAGCATTTATTTGTTGAGATTTGAAGTTGCCATTTGTTTGACTATTCGGACACATAGTCAAGGTCTTTTTTAAGGGTAGCAGTATTGTCGGTGATGTTGAATAGCTTTACATCATCAGCAAAAAGAATGCAGTTGCTCTTAATATGATTGCAGAGGTCATTTATGTAGAGTATGAAGAGAGTTGGTCCTAGAACGCTGCCTTGGGGGACACCACTGTTGACAGGTACAAGATTTGATAAGACGCTTCCAATTTTGACCATTTGTTGCATGTTTGACAGGAATGCTTCTATCCAGTTATGCAGGTGTCCAGAGATACCATAAGATTTTAATTTTAGGAGTAGTTTGTCATGTACCACTGAATCAAAGGCTTTACAGAAGTCTATGTAAATTGAGTCAATTGCTTTGCCCTGATCAAGTTGTGTAGTCCATATGTTTTTGCAGTGTAAGAGATTTCCATCCCTCTGGACAATATGTTGCTTCATTTTCTAATTAATTGTCATGACTGGCCACTCATTTGGCAGTTTTTATATGGAGGTTGTTAATATGTAATTTGTCTCCTGATTATTAGCTGACCTTAGGATGATTTCCTTGCTATCCAGGATCTCCTCTTTTGCTTCAGTGTCAACACATAATTAAAGGCAGCTGAAGTTTTTGTTTTAGCAGATACTGTCTCTGAAATGAAAATGGAAAGAGAAAAAAATCCTTGAAATGCAACTTAACATTTCATCTCTCTCAGATTATTCTTTTAGACAAGATTTGTAATGTCACCTTGCATATATTTTCTTTCTACATTAAAAAAAATAGCTACTTTACATGTGTAAAGCAACATTCCCAGATATCAGCCAGTGTAGTTTGAGGCAGAAGAGAGAAATAAGTGTAAATAGGGAAAGGTCCAGGGCCACATGTTCTGTGCTACTCTGGACCCAAACCAAAGTAGGATTTAGCATGTTGACCACTATAGGACAGAGGAGAATGTAAGGGGTCAAACGGGGAAGAAGAGAATTAAGATGATAACATACAGCACAGCTTGCCATACATTAGCAACTGCTTGAAATCCTCCAAGATATTTCATTAGAAATCTCTCCTATCTTAACCCCTTCTGTCATAAATATACTGGGAAAAATGCTTGAAGCAAACTCATCTTTGTACAAATGGTTTGTAAGCTTGGTTTTGATACTGATCACAAATTTTGGGTTCAGTTTGTTTCGAAACATCCTATTCTGTATTTGTTAGTCTGCATCAATTTGGCAGATTACTATTCTGCATCTGGCTCTGGTTGGTAGATCTCAGTGTACTAGGAACATTTAAAGTAAACCCTCCAAGCCTAATGTTTGTCATTTTTAATGTGAGTTGTTTGCTATGACTGTAGATCATTATTTTGTCAAAAGCTCGTACATAACCTTTCTTCCACTTGGTGATCCCCCACCTGGTGCCCCTAAGGTATATTAGGACTACATATCTGACTAGGGATACTCTGACATCTGGCTATCTAGATGAATTCCAGTATCATTGGGCTATCACTTTTGTTGAAATTTAAAAGGAGTTTAAACAATGAACATTTCTAAGGGATCATCTGTTTCATTATAAATCAGATCAGATGTTCAGATCTATAGGAGAAGGCCTTCTAAAGACAGATTATATTTTTGTATAGTACTTTGTATAAACAGGAAGAATTTTTCTTATGTTATTCTTGAACTGTGGAACACTTCATTTGAAGTTATGGTTTGTTTCCTTTCCTGCCTTTTTTTTTTAAATCACATTTTCTATTTTTCAAAATTATATTTCTATTGTTTCCAGTCCTGTGTTTGAAATTAACCACTATGTTAATTATGTTTAATAATAGCAGTCTAATGTATATATTTATGGGATTTTTATTGTTGATTGTTTCCCTCCTTTTTTAATATAAAATTTTGGTTTAAATCTAAATGGGGAACCTAAAATCATGGAAATTATATGGTAATTTCAATTTATACAGTGGTTCTATATTTTCAGTCATAAACTCATTTTTAAATGATTTATATAAATGGAAAATGATGCCAAATATATCTACTGTTTTGTCACTCTGAATATGGGAATGAAAGGGTGGTTAATGACTCCTAAGGGATAACTAATCCACATTACATTTTTGAGTAAATGCCTTGACAAAGGCTAAAAAAGCAGAGGCAAGTAAAAACTAGAGGTCAGTAACCAGCAGCTGTGTAGGGTGAAGATGAAATTAGAAGCACCTATCTTTCTATGATATGCATTATTTTCCATTCCACTGGGAATAGGAAAAACAAATTATATGATAATTGCACAGCATACAGAAAAGGATTCTGAGGAGTAAAAATGGTACTATAGAATGTCTGTTGTTAAATGACACCTTATGTAATGCCCAGATTCTGATTAAATTGATTATTTTTTAGCATTTAAATCAGGGGTGTCAAACTCAATTTCATTGAGGGGCGCATCAGGGTTGTGTTTGACCTGGGGGGCCAGGGGGCATGGCCAGGTTGGGCATAGCCAGCTGGACATCACTTGTGAGATCAAATGCCACTTTTGCTAGTAGTTTGTTTTGCTAGCACTCTGCCAGTGAAAACGGAGCTTGCATACGGCCCACCTGAGCTCTGTTTTTGCTGGCAGAGGCACTGCGAGCTGGCCCTTAGCTGTTTCCAGGGCAGCCCCACAGGCTGGATCTAAGCACCCCACAGGCTTGAGTTTGACACCCCTGATATAGATCATCCAAATATGTGTTATGCAACTAATGTAAGTGCTGAATCAAATGGTTAGAAATTTGGAAAGTATATTTTAATTTGATCTGGAGGTTTTTTATGTTCAATCTGAGAACCTGTTTTAATTGATAAGTGAAGTAAGGTGAATATTTAGAGACAGAATATATTATTCTGACCACTGGATAACCTCATCCTTGCTAACTATCTAGAAGGGTAGAAGTGCTTCTAGATTTGAGGGACCCTTGGCACTGTTGCCTCCAATGAGTACTTTTGGTGTATAGCAGGGGTGTCAAACTCACATCTCACGGTGACATCACGTGACATATTGGGACTTTGCCCCCTTTTGCTAAACTGGGCATGGGTGTGGCCAGCACACGATGCATTCCGGCCCATGGGCCAGGAGTTTGACAGCCCTGGTTTTAAGGGAAGGGTGCTGCAACTCTACTATAGGAATATCTGGAAAATGCCACTTAAATCTGTCTGTAACCGTATAATCTGCAAGTATTGGAACTTGTGTTGGACTCAAGAACTTGGCAGCTGCTTTGTAATAACAGTTGCTGATGCCATACTGTTCCAAAAACTGCATTTTGACATAGGAAATTCTTATTATATAAATTAAAATAAGATTATAAAAACTGTATGCTTGTGAATTGGGACCTGGAGATGCAAACATTGCAACCATTCTTGTAATAGCAGTAAATTATATAAGATTTTCATCCTAAATTAAATGCTATAGAAATATACTGAAGCCATATTCCCTATACCTCAAGAACAGTGACATAAATTACTCCATTATCATTATAATATATAAAATACTACGTTTTCTGTATTTCTACACTCCCACATCGTGTTTTCCATTTCAAATGTTTACTAGAATGATTCTTTACAGCCTTCCTCAAGTTGGTGAAATTCAATTCTGTTTAACTACAACATTGCTGGCTGGAAATTCTAGAGCTTTAGTCAAATACGAGTACCAACCGCCCTGTTTGAGCACACAGACAGGGGCTTCTCCGGGTGCCGTTGGCAAGTCAATGCCTGCTGGTGGCGCCCCGGGGACGGGCCTATTCTGTTCCCGCCCTATGGAATCAACTACCCCTGGGGCTCTGCCTGGCCCCTGACCTTCGCACCTTCCGCCATGACCTGAAAACCTGGCTATTCGAACAGGCTGGGCTGATCTCCTGGGGGGAGGGTTAAATTTTAAATGGTATACTGGGGTTTTAACTTAAATCAGACTTGTGACTATTTAATATTGTTTTAAATTAATTTATTGTTATGTTTTGGTTTTAATTGTGAGCCGCCCCGAGTCTTCGAAGATGGGGCAGCATACAAGTCTAAATAATAAATAAATAAATAAATAAATAAATAAATAAATAAATGTATCTGAAAATATCAGATTTGAAAGACCATTTTATTAGAACTAGTTAATGAACTTTAATGTTGCTGTTAATTAAACTGTTAATTATTTTTATTCGTATATACAATATATGACAGGTCAAATTCGGTTGCAAATAGATGTTGCAAATAGAAGTTATTGTAGCAGTGAGTGTTCAACTAAGGGGATAATATGTGTTTGTTTTTTGTCCTTTTAATCTACATTTTTTATTTTAATGTTCTTGTCTAGTTATGTCTTGTCTTTGTTGAAAAAAATTCTTTGTATTTTGTATTTTAATATTTTCAATAAAATTTTAAAAAGTACTAGTCTCAACGTTCACAGTCCTCAACACAATGTTGAACTCATTGAACTCAACTTTGAAGTTGTTTTGCACATAAGATTTCAGTAGGACTTTGCTGTTGTTAAGGTAGCAAAGACACATGATCATACAAAGAAGTGATAGATAGTTTCTTTTGATTATATTAAAGGATTATCTCTTGGTTAACTCAGTTTATAACACATTGAGGTCAGTGGTGGGATCCAAAAAATTTTACTACCAGTTCTTGTGGGCATAGCTTGGTGGGCATGGCAGGGGAAGGATACTGCAAAATCTCCATTCCCTCCCCACCCCACTAACCTTATTTCTAGCTCTGTTCTCCTGTGCAGGGCAACAAAAGAAGAGCCAGCCAATCAGCTGGGACTTGGGAGGGAGAGAATAGATGGGCTGGGGCCAGTCATAGGTGGTATTTGCCAGTTCTCCAAACTACTCAAAATTTCCACTACCGGTTCTCCAGAACTGGTCAGAACCTGCTGAATACCACCTCTGATCGAGGTGCTCATATCATACAGCATCAAAGTCTGCTTTTGCACAATACAACATATGTAATCTGCTGCTAGTTGGTGAGTTGTTCAGTCACCTCTGATTATTTGTACATCAGTTTTTTTTGTTTTTTGTTTTTTTATTTATTTTTTTAATTACATTTATATGCCACCCTTCTCCGAAGACTCAGGGCGGCTTACAATTTTTGGGATACAACCCAGTGTGCTCAGCAATAGCCTTCATTCCATTGTATATGCCTGCTTATTACTAAGCGGCATTTTTACAAGGTCAGCTAATTGCCCCCAACAATCTTGGGTCCTCAATTTACCTATCCCGAGAGGATGGAAGGCTGAGTCAACCTTGAGCCTGGTGGGATTCGAGCCTACAGTAATTGTAGACAGCTGGATCTTAAGAGCAGGCGTTTAACAGCCTGAGCCACCAATTTTATTGCCAAACCAATAAAATACTTAAACACAAAAAATAACCAATACCTTAAGTTTTCCTTTTTTTCAGCCATCAAAATGGTATCATCAGCATACCTGAGATTGTTTACATTTTTCCAAGTAATTATAATGCAAATTTCTTCTAGGTCAGCATTTCTTGTCAAATGTCAGAGAATTCAGGAGATTCAGGCAGTTCAAATGAGTATAAAGATTTATTGCAAGCTAAACTTCTCTACAAGAATCTGAACTACTAACGGTCAAAGAAATAACAGGAGTTAAGAAGGAATTGAAGGCGGGCTGGATTTAGATCTCTTATGGGTGCACAGGGACTCATGACTGATAATGCATTTGAACCTGCTCTCAGGGTCAGCCTAGTCATCTCCTACATATTATGATATAGTTAAATAAATGACAATATACAACATCAGCTCCTTTCCCACTTCTGAACCATTTAGCCATTTCATGTTCTGTTGCTCTTGTTACCATACAGATTTTTAGTAGGCATGCGAGATGGTTTGAAATATCCATACTTTAAGGGATATCCAGTTTAAAGTATTTATATAATAATAAAGCAAAAATAGACATCTTTTAAAAATTATCTTACTTTTTTCATGACCAATGGGTGTTAGCAATCTCTGTGCCTCTTATGAAATCAGCTTGTACATTTGGCAGTTCTCATTCCATGTATTGTTGAAGAATGAAAGAATGCACTTTTATAGTTTGAGCATTCTCTAGCAATGGCCTTGTTTGGCATAGCCATATAAATGGATCTTTTTCAGTCCTGGACATTGTTGTGATTTCAACACCTGCTAACAGACCACACCAACATAAAACTTTTTCTATGGACTGCTATAGGACTTTTGGGGGTGGGGAGTGATATAAAGATAAGGTTAATCCCCTGTTTTATTCTGATGACTGAACTAATTTGGAAAAAATAGGTTAACCTGGAACACATCAGGATCTGGATCTAAAACTATACCTCAATAACCTCAGTATGGATTGGATTATCCATCCATGACCCAATTAAGTGTGAAAACCAGAGCACTGGGGAAAACTGGGTTTAAAGGTAGGTAGAGATAGAGTTATTTAAAGTAGTCCAATTTGCCCACACATATAGAACATGAGCTTAAATGGACTTCAGAAGATGGTAGAGGACAGGAAGGCCTGGAGGAACATTGTCCATGGGGTCACGATACATTGGACACGACTTCGCAACTAATAACAACATAGAACTACAAGACACAATGGGGCTTACATTTGAGTAAGCACATGGAGAATTGTAGTCATTGTACATATCCTGATTCATTGAAACATTATTTCTATACTGAGCGTGCTTCTCAAATACTATTGAGAAATATAAAAGATTAATGTAGTTAAACAATTTTCATTCTAATTCAAGTAAATAAAATAATGTTTCTTAGACTGACAGGTCCTGAAGGGAAACTATATACACTGATAAAGGGAAAATGAATATTGATTTAATTGGCTTTTTAAAGATCTCCTGTTTCTTCTTTTTCAATATCAAAATCCAAATGGAAAGGTTAATCTAACTATACATTTAAAGCTTTTAAAGGCTCCATTACAAGAGTTATTATGCTAAAAGAAACATACTTGGCATGCTGTAGATTTCTAAATGTATCAGCGATGCATGTAATGATTCACTTAAACCATCATGGTCCGAATTCTTTTGCATTATTTCCATGTAAATTGGATGCTTTTACAATTGCTATAATATGTGTGAAATTCCACTTATTATTTCTTTTTACACAAAACTTTTATCACTTAACTTAAACTCACTGGACAGAATATTTGCACCATTTATAATCATTAGCACATCTTTTATTTGGCCAAAACTCTTCTGGGATTATTATTATTGGGAGGGTGGAAAATGGATTGAAGTGCAGGGAATAGAGTAAGTTACCTTGGAAAGGTAATTTTTGAAGAACTGAAAGGCCGTTCGGTATCCTAGTTATTATATGGAGATCCAATATCACATTTCATTGGTTCTGAGCTTGCCCCACCTTTTCCTTCCTTCCTTTCCTTCCTTCCTTCCTTCCTTCCTTCCATCCATCCATCTTCTGCAGAACTACATTGAACAAGTAAAAAGTAAGCCAGTAAATGAGCCTATAGGTTAGGGTTTAATGTTTTTACTCAGATCAGTCTTTCATTCTGCAATACTGAATCAAGCATACATAGAGACCAAACTTGACATCTGAAAAACTGGCACAGTCCTATTACTGTGATGTAAAGAATTTGGGCCTGCAACCTAGGATATTAAAATTCAATTGGTACAATTGTATATGTATTCTAGAACAACTGTCTTCAAAGTTACTATTTTCAGGAGATTTTAGAAAACTCATGTCATTCTGATTTATCTCTTGAGGAACCCTAACATGACCTTTGGCATAGTATTCCTACAATGCTGCATGGTGACCATGTAGGGCAAAACAAGATCATAGTATGGTTCAGCTGGCATTAAAAAACCACCTACTTCACTATCCATAACTCAGTCCATTTACAAACTTCAAAAGAGTACCAATACAGCAATGACTGCTCCAGCAAAGAACTCTCAGACAGCAGAGAAACACTGAGAAGCTGGGTCATAGGAGCAATCTGAACCAAAAGGACCATGAGAAGTCTTCTTCCTTTCATGGCAACGCAATGCAATGCTTGCTTTCCAAATCTCTTTAAAAAGAAGAGAAGATGACTTGATGGATTGTTGTTATTATTTCTGTTTAGGAAATAGCAGGAAAAGTTCATGGTGAAAAATGCAATTTTAATGGCAATCTATTGTACAGCAACAAAATGGTGTGAGCCTAAGCAAGTATTAAAATAAATTCAACAGACAAGAGTTGACAACAAATGCCAAAGCCCTAGACTTCTGTTTTATTTTATAATTAAGTCACAAAGCAGTCTGAGGATGAATAGAACCTCCCTGATTGGATAAGATAAGATACATAAGATAACCTGATGGCCTATTTATCCATCTTTAATCAAGAAAACCATAGCACTTAAAATAATTAGATTTAAGACAAGAAGAGGTTTCATCACTTGAAGTTTTTCATAGTGGAAATTTTTCCTCAACAAATATTGGTAATAAATGGCAACCATATACAATGGTACAAATATTGTGTAAACTTCATTCCAATATCATTTAAAATGTAATTGGCAGATATTTTTCAAATATTGAAAACTAGGTTGAAAAAATACATTCAAGTACCTGTAAGGGTACCCATTCAATAGAACTTTTGGACCTAATGATGAGTTGTAAAACAGTATTACTAATATTTCACGGAATGCTTTACTTAGAATTTAAATAACCTATATTTATATTCAAATAAGAAGTTGAAATTAGTAAGATTTATGATTCATGGTATAGAGTTGGATATATGATAACAGAACATCAGTGGATGTAAATCTTTAATAAATATTGTTTCTTTGAATATCAAGTTGAAATTAAATGATAAAAAATTTTATTCTGAGTTTTTTGGACACTCCAAAGAATGCATCAGAAAGAATGGATTATAGTTTTTCTTTGTTAGCAGTGTAAGAGATTTGAAGATTAGCACATATTATTCAGTCCTATCTTTTACTTATTTATGAATTCAATTTACAGGCTGGCGAACTCCCAACAAGTCTGAGATACTTATTACAGCCCATTGGGTTATAAAATTCAATTCTTTACATAGTTCTATTGAGATACAGATAGTCCTTATGACAGGTTGTTTAATGATTATTTAAAGGTACAATAGCTCAGAAGGGGTGTTTTATGGTCTGTAAAGCACTTCTGCCTGTCGTAAAACATTGCTCTATTCCCCTGCATGATTGTGATCTGAGTACTTGGCAACCTGTTCGCACTAATGACCAGTTGCCAGGCAGCCTGTGATCATGTGATCGTCATTTGCAATCTTATTTGTCAGCTTCCCCAGAAAATCAATGGAGAAGCTGGCAGGGAAGGTTGCAAGCTGCTGCCACCTACTGAAGGGTTTTTCCTCCTCTCCATGAACCCATGGAGTGGGGGATGGAAACCCTTTGCCAAGCTGCAGAAAGAAAGCAAGGATCTTAAAGATCCCTGCTTCATTTCTCTGGCCCAGTGCACAAGTTCCCCTTTTGAACACAGAGGAGAAACTCCTGCACAGAGTTGGAGAAACAAAGCAAAGATCCCCACTTCATTTCTTCAGCTCAGAGCATGTGTTCTCTTCCATGCATGGAGGGGAGAGAAATGCATGCAGTGGGACGGATAAATGAAGCAGGGATCACAAAATTGCCTGTTTTGTTTTCCAGCCCAGCACACACATTTCCTTCTGCACATAGAGTCTTCTGTCTACTTAATGACCTATATATTCACTTAATGAGCACAACTTAGAGAGTGGGGCCTACAGTCATTAAGTGAAGTGGTCAAACAAGAATTTTGCTTAATAATCACTTCACTCAATGACTGAAATTCTGGTCCCAGTTGTGGTCATAAGTCAAGAACTATTTGTATCAGAGCACAAAGGAAGTAGAAAAGATTTGCCCCAATTCATCTTATATCCCAAGTTCTTTCAAAATTTTGAACCACCCATATGAAATTTAACAATGAAAAAGTTGTCTAACACTGCAGTATCATCAGCAGAAATAAAGCAAAAATAATTTATATTCAATACCAGTATTATCACTAGTAGTCTTGTTCTCCTAACAGAAAACATTAACTATCACTGTTCCCTCTAGTCAAGGATTTGTGAGGTGTTGAAGAAACAGTGCCACTCATGAACATTATCAAGAATATTATTCTCTTTTATGAAATCCATCAAACAGATAGTAAAAGTTTTAGCAATTCTGTGACAAAATTCTAATTTAATGGGCATATTATGACTGATGCATTCTACTGGTACATGACATAGCACTTAAAGCACTGAACATCTCAGTGTTGTGTACCTTGTTATGTACTGTAAGTTTAATTTTGGCATGTTAATTTCCACTGCATCCCCTTTCTAATTCTATTGAAACACTAGTAACATAATTCTGCATGGGTCATTTAACAAATAGCACCTGACTACAAGTAGCATATTTATCAGGGAAGCCCAAAAATATAAATATATACTTAAAAATATATCTGTATCAGGTTGCGGCCTTAAATGTTACAATGCTGAAGCAGAACTGCAAAAAATGCAAGTAAATTGACATAAGACAAACTTCAAGCAAATTAAGCACCTTAGTAAAGGCTGAATATTTAGCTACAAGGAATAACTTCAATGTGCTCTGGAAATGGGAGCATGTATTTGGATTGTTTATTGCAAATCTTATGTACAGTAATTAGAAGAAAAAATGGTTTATAAATTAAAGATATCTCATTCAAAACTCTATAAAGAGTCATTCAGGTACTTCAGGAATATTTCTACTGCTAATACCATAATGCCACAGCTGCAAAATGTAAAGAATGCTATGTTTACAACATGTGGAATCTTACAATATATTATTCAATACATACTAATGAATGCTAGTTTAATGCATATAGGATTCACAGTAGCAGAGCTTTCAGTATGAACTGTAAGAACAACAGTCATAAAAAATGCAGAAGACCTCCCTCAATTGGATTAGGGGAGTGAATTACATTATGATTTTTAAATTGATAAATTCACTCTTAGCTAAACTGGTAAACATTTCTTTGCATGTATTTTGTTTCTTTTCTCCCCACCCCCCAGTGCAATTTCAAAGCCCTCCTATCATTAACATTATAATATAGTTAGTTGCTACAAATAATCTGCAGTGATTATAGGAAAACTGTCAGTGTCTGTTCAAGGTCTGAAAAGGCTGCAGCAAATAGCTTTTCCCTTTGCCATGGAGACTGGGGTCTGTTTTTACCGTTACTCTGGTAACGGAAGCTTTTCTGGTGCTGGTCCTTTTCAGTTACTTTAACTATTAAACCCTCTGATTGAGACAAAAGCAAGGTGGTGCACAGATATTTCCCTCTAAAGCAAATGTCAGGCTTGACCAAAATTTGCGAAAGGAAAAAAGAGTATAAAGAAGTATATCTTAAATGATTCGTTACATTTCTAGGATCACTTGTCATGAAGTCTGTTTAGAAAGCGACTATACTCTGATAGCTTTTGGGTTTTGTTTTGTTTTTTGTTTTTTGTTTTTTTTAAAACCTGACTTGAACAAGAATTGAGGTTGTCCTGTGTTATTCCAAAAAGACATGACCTCTTTTTCAAGAGAAGATTCCTTAGAAAGTAAGTTTTTAAAATTTTAGCATTTTACATAAAGAGTTTCAGGCAAAACTTAATAGAAGTACAGGATGGTATATTAAACTGGGTGGGACTTACTTCTAAGAATGTGTATGTATGATTCTGTTATTATTGTTACCGAACCTCATAATCTTTTCCATATCACTGAATAGATGTATTTGCTTTGTGATGTAGATCATTATAGGTTGAGAATGATTGAGATCTAACTAATTGTCATGATACTGCTGATGTAACTCTTTGACCCAACTGGATATAGAGGATCATAAACAAGACAGAGAGAAAATAGACCTAAGCTAGTACAGCAATACTAGGTGTCACTCTTGTTTGGAATCAGTAGGTATAGTAAGACTCCTGAATTATCTTGTTCTTCAAAATAGCAATGCTTTTCACCTCAGGTAAAGGTTTATTATTGCAAGCACTTACCTTCCTTACATTTTTTTATTCTCTTGGCATGTGCTGTTCTGGTGTGGGGGGGAGAGGAATTTTCACAGGAAGAAACAGAAAACTAAATAGACCACAAATAATATGCTTCACAACTGAACAATCCATTCTCACTTTAACATGGTCAGACTAAGTAATACTTAACACTGTAATACCCATGGTGATAAACTGTGCTGCAAAGTATTCAATTATTTCTCATTTGAACTATTAAATGTGTCACACTGAAATTCTTCAATGTTGTTTTCACCTACGTAGATTACCATTTTTTAAGGGGGGGGGACACCAAATCTTTTGTCCTATTAGAAGGCAATTCAGACTGAAGTTGGAAATATAGCAACTAAATTAACACCAGGTGACATTTGTTAACACTGGGGAAAACCATGGGCAGCATTTACACATCTAAAGCATCCTTTTTGAAGAGAGTAATATATTCTTAAGTGACTTCATTTTAATAATATCTTGTGTATGAATGTGAATTATTTATTTATGTTAGACGGCTAAGGCTTTGGTTTCACAATGAGTTTCTAGTGAAGTCTCATGCCTATAAACTAACTACATTTTCAGATATTAACATATTGGAAATGATAAAAATGAGATTAGTAATTAGTAGAAGGATGGAGGGTATAAAGCATAAGGAGTAGGGAGATTATCCCTACTTTTGGTTCTTTTGGTTCTTTTATTTCCTTTTTCTGGGTTGACAGCTGGCTAAAAGGAAAGCATCTTCCTGACTTCTTTTTTTCTCTTAAAATGTGGCAAGCATCAGAAATCAGGGTGAAGATCTTAAGCATGATAGCAAACATTATAACTGCCAGTTGCTAATGCAGAAGGTCAGCAAAGGTTCTTTGAAACAGGTGGCAAAGTTATCAATAGTGAATACTTGTATTCTGACAAAACTATAAACCTTTAGTTAGAATTATACAACAATTTTATCTATGAGATCTCAAGGAAGAGACATTTGACTATATTCTTCTCCAAACACGGGCATTACTGATATTGTAAGGCAGGCAGTGGATTTAGGCATCTGTTCTGACACAACCCCCTTCAGGCACAGAAAAATATTAACCTAAGAACATCATCATAGGAAAATTTATAAAAGAATGGTACGTAATTTTTCAAATGCACCTTTTTCCCAGATACACTTCTCATTAAATCAACAAATTTTTTAACCATCAGAGATTCCTGGATTTGTCCCAATTATAGCTTGACTGATAAGCAAGAGGTGTTTGAAATATTATTATAGTTCATTGCACAGTCATCCAGTTGTTCAGACTGGATTTGGCATTTTTATCCACCTGTCAAGTCCTTGAAACTTGGGATAGGCAGATGTGGATGTTTGATGGTGTTACAGATATAATTGCAGGATGTAATCTGTTCTGAGTAAAGTGACATTTTACAATTGCCTGGTGGTGAATTTGTCAATGCCCATGATCTTCAAGTGGTGCTCTAATTGTTTTGGGATTGCACCAAAGGTGCCTATTACTATTAGGACTACCTTTGCTTGCTTTTGCCACTGTTGCTCTATTTTTATTTGCAGGTATTTGTATTTTGTTGTCCTCTCAAGTTCTCTCTTCTATGCTGCTGTCTCCAGGCATTGCCATGTCCACTATCCAGGTTTTTTGTCTTTCTTGTCGGCAATTGTTAAGTCCGGGGTGTTATGTGGCAAGTGCCTGTCTGTTTGAATTCTAAAGTCCCAGAGCACTTTAGCTTCTTCAATTTCTATTACTTTCTCTATTTTATGGTCCCACCAGTTCTTGCTTGCAGGCAAATTATATTTCTTGCAGATCTCCCAGTGCATCATTGTTGCTACTTTTTCCTGCTGTTGCTTGTAGTCAGTCTGTGCAATCTTCTTGCAGCAGCTAACCAGGTGATTCACTGTTTATTCAGTTAGAATAGAGTATATATACCATCTGGTTAGACTCCATTCTGATAAATTACACTTGCTTTACGCAACAGGTACACCATTTCATCATAAATCTCTTAGAAATTACAAAACTTGGACATTTCAGGCCCAAAATTCTGATGAGGCAACCAAGTCTTTCTTCTGTAACACCATGCAGTTTCCATAATGGCCTGATAGCCAAATTACCTGCTGTACAGAGGAAGAAGCATCATCTGATTCCAAAGTTTATTTAAATTGCTTTGGAATATGGTATTCATATCAGATTTGACTGTTTGGGGGGCACTCATATTTCTTGATTATGGTGATGGCTGCAATCACAGAGAGTGAGGGCAATTATGTCATGACAACAAGCATTTGCAATAGACCTGCATTTTTTCAGATGTTTTATGTTCTACTGTATGTGCATAAAACCAGTTGGAACATATATAGACTTTCCCCTCTTTCTTTTCTTTTTCCTGTGAAAAAATAGTGGGAATCATGCTTCCATGATTTGGCAACTTAAAGCCAAATTTCAGCAATACAATTGGAACTGTGTTGATAATCTTGGGACATAACATATGGTTTGTCAGTTGTGGATTTTAACTCCTGAATTAAACAGGCAAAGTTCAAATATTTGTCCTTGCTGTATCTATTACATGGGATGTTGGTATATCAAACAGGATGGTTTGCAATAGTATTAATGCTACCACATGAAATGTTTTTTAAAAGCTGCTTACTGTGCCTGCACTTGTGTGTATTTTGATGCTTTAACTTTGCATATATAAATTCAATATAACTTTGTGTGTGTGAATATACTGCATACACAAAGGTGGGAAGATATAGCGGCATAGGAATTGTTAAATAGACTCTGTGATTGCAGTACAGGTACAGTTAAACAATACAATGCGAACAAGTACAGTCTTATAAATCGCTAAAAATGTTCAAAGAATAAAATAGAAATAGGCAGTCTGGTATCTTCCAGATACTTCACATTTTTCCTGATTATGTGCCAAGTTGTAAAAGTTACTTCCCTCTAAAATAAAACTATTAATTTGTTTTTATTTTAATATTTCTGGTTCCCTCTAATTTTGTTTCCCTTGCACTGTTTTCTCTTACATAGCCTCTTTTTATTTTTCTGTCATTGGCAACGTTGATGTATGTTAAAAAAATATCTCCCCATATATTTATCCAATTTATGCTTCTCTAGAACTTTAAAATTTAACTGCAAGTCAAAAAACATTTTCATAAGATAACATTAATCTTATCTTGTTCATAGATTGACATAGTTTGCTTAAACTCAAGGGTTAAAAAACTTCAGCTGCAGGGAGATTTAATCCATCTCTTCACAGTAACAACCTCCCCCAATTACTTGGTTCTTCAATTCCTCATGAACAGCTCCTGAAGGAGTGCTATAGGAACCTTTTTCTATCTGAATTACTTTGCAGCCAAGGAAGAAAGGTGTCATCCACACCTAGTTAATAGGCTCCTCATTCTCCAGCCAAGCAGCTGAATGACTAGGTAGAGTACTTAGTTAAAATTTTCCTCTAGATGCCTTTGCATGACAGGTGAAGAAAAACTTTCCAAATGTTTAATGTATCTGAATATTAAAATATTCTTTAAAATGGAATGTCTCCTGAGAAAAAATATCCAATATATTGAGATGCATATGAATTGTATCTTCTCTGTATTTTGTTGCATTTCTAAATTCTGCAGTTGAAATTTTTTTTTTAATTACATTTATATGCCGCCCTTCTCCGGAGACTCAGGGCGGCTTACAATTTTTGGGATACAACCCAATGTGCTCAGCAATAGCCTTCATTCCATTGTATATGCCTGCTTATTACTAAGCGGCATTTTTACAAGGTCAGCTAATTGCCCCCAACAATCTTGGGTCCTCAGTTTACCTACCCCGAGAGGATGGAAGGCTGAGTCAACCTTGAGCCTGGTGGGATTCGAGCCTACAACAGTTGTAGGCAGCTGGAACTTAAGTGCAGGCAATTAACAGCCTGAGCCACCAAGGCCCTAATTTTAAAAATTTTAAAAATGAAGGGATGAATGAGATCACCTTGAAAGCAGCGTAAGTTCTAGATTTATATTAACACAAAGAGTATTTTCTGCCAGTACTATAACCACTATTGCTGCATGTTTGTTTATTAGATTTATCCTGTCTTTATTCTTTTTATGAACAAGGTGTCTAATGTACCTGATACTCCTTCCTCTTCCTATTTTCCCCACAGTAACCCTGTGAGACGAGTGAAAGTGACTGGCCCAAAATCATCGCCCTGTCTTTCATGCCTAAAACAGGATTAGAATTTGATTAGAACTCTCAGTCCCTTGGTTTCTATCCTGGCACCTTAATCACTAGACCAAACTGGCTCTTAGTTATATATTTAGATATATCAACATGAGAAGGATCGCTCCCTTTGCATAGAAAACCTATTTTTATTAATGTTATCACTTATGAGATAAATGCAGTTTTTATTTTAAAGAAAAATAGATGAACATTTGCTTAAAAATCAGAACACAAAACACAAAATTTTACCTATGCTAGGAAGGAAACTGGAAACAATAAGTTAAACATGTACAATTCCTTGTATGGCTTAAGGTTTTTATTTATTTATACAAAATAATAGGTAAAGTATAAACATGAGTAAGAATACAGAAAATAGGTACAATTAAATGGGGACAATAGGACAGGGATGGGAGGCACGATGGTGCACTTATGCATGCCCCTTACAGACCTCTTAGGAATGGGGTGAGGTCAATAGTGGATAGTTTAAGGTTAAAGGAGTGGAGGTTTGAGGATGTAACTACAGAGTCAGGTAGTGCATTCCAGGCATTGACCTCTCTGTTGCTGAAGTCGTACTTTCTGCAATCAGGTTTGGAGCGGTTAACATTGAGTTTATATCTGTTGTGTGCTCTTGTATTGCTGAGGTTGAAGCTGAAGTAGTCATTGACTGGTAGGACATTGTAGCAGATAATTTTGTGTACTATGCTTAAGTCCAACCGTAGGCGGCGTAGTTCAAGATTGTCCAAGCACAAAATTTCAAGCCTGGTGATATAGGGTATTCTGTTGTGAGCAGAGGAGTGTAGTACTCTTCTTGTGAAATACTTCTGGACTCGCTCAATTGTATTAATGTCTGATATACAGTGCGGATTCCAGACAGATGAGCTGTATTCGAGTATTGGTTTACCAAAGGTTTTATATGCCCTAGTTAGCAATTCAATATTTCAGAGGAGAAGCTTCATAAGATTAATTTGTTTATTTGGTATTTAATTTAATTGCCATTTGCCTCACCATGACTATAGCTTTCAATTATGTCTTATTGGTATAGTTTACCCTGAAAAGTTCCAAAAAATCAGGGCCGATCTAAACTTTGGTCACTTTTATACTAGTCTATCACTTTTATTACTAGTCTGTCAGGTAATACCCCAAAGAATCCTGGAAATTGGGGCTGCTGACAATTACTGGTACAATTCTCTAAACCCTTTCACCAAACTCACGTTTACAGATAGAAGCTTCTGTTGCCAAATGATTTTAACATATGATATACTAGAATTCTCCATTATTATTGCACCAGGATATCTCAAAGACTTGTGATTTGATATTGCTACTAGAAATAAATTAATCTTCTGAAAACTTTATGTGGCAGCTTCCTAAGACCTTACATCCAAAACCTAAACTCAAATATAATGCTAGCTCAGCACAGGAAACTTAATACTCAGTTTACTTGCATTTCCTTCATTTTTCCTGGCAGGTGGCAGCTTCCAACCTGCTAAAATTCTGCCTGTGTTAGGAATGCAGCTCCCAGAAAACATTGTGATAGTGCTAAAATGTTCTTCAAATTTCTCTATATTTTAAGAATGGTGAATTTCTTACTAAAATCATTTCCCCAAAGCAGCTTCTAGAACCACCCAATGTTACACAGTCCATCCTCATTATTGCTATATGGGCATGAAGATAGTTGAATGGCTAGCAGATGCTGTCATTCTCTAATGTGGGTTCCTGCTTGAGGCAATAAACTTTTGTATGAGTTGTACCCAGGGGTGGAATTCTACCAGTTCGCACCTATTTGCTAGAACCGATTGTTAACATTCTAAGCAGTTCAGAGAACTGGTTCTTAGAAGAAATTACTGGCCTAGTCCTGTAAGGAAGGCAGGAAGGAAACATTCTGGTGTTACTTACAGAAACTTCCTCTCCATTAACCCTTATTACATTCTTGGCAGGATTAGACTTCCTGTCTCAGGAACGTCTCTGGAGTTTTCCCCCCTCCTTTGCTAGTACGTTGCTTGTGTGGAGTGACCATTCAAAGTTACAATGACACTGAAAAAAGTGACTTATGACCACTTTTCACACTTACGACTGTTGCAGCATCCCCACAATCTTGAGAGGCCAGGCGAGGAAATGCGTGACTCGATGTGAGTGATATTGAGTTGGCCACACCCAGCCAATAACATGACCACCAAGCCATGTCCACCCAGTCACATGACCACCAAGCCATGCCCACTACCTAAGCCATGCCCACAGAACCGGTTGTTAAAAAATTTGAATCCCACCCCTGGTTGTACCCTCTAGCTGTGCGGAAACAGAAGTTATGCAACTAAATGTAACACAAAGTATTTTATACATTTTATTAATAGTTAGAGCGGGTTTCTCTGTTAATGAAAATATTTTGTGTAAGAAGGCAAAAGAACTTCCTTGTCTTGGCCTTCTGCTTTAGAAATGCAGCTTTCGTTTTAGTACGAAAGTTAGTTTTGTTTAGTTTTTTCCCCATTTGTTTGTCTTTGGATTGCTTTCATTTCTTAATCGTATTATAGGTTTATACTTCAGTTTGGTTTTAGAAAGAGGTGTTTAAAATATACATATAAAAATTCCAGAGGATGTCCTGAAAGGCACTGATGTTACTCTACACATTCTGTCAGAAATACATTGCATGTCATGTTTCACTTTGAATAAGCTGACTAGCTCAATGTGAGAGATGATATGCCAGGTTTGCCTACACTGTTATCGCTGCAAACACAGGTTATTCTTCCCCATTAGAATGAAGTCTGCCATGTTTTGCGCAGAAAAATGAATAATTCTGATTGTACTCAGGGATATTCTCATATAGACCAAACCTATTCCTTTGTAGCTTTAAATGACTGGGAGAAAGGATAGGTTTTAATTTCATTCAACTATGCCATTGAATTAATGGGAAACATTGCCTACTGATTTGGAGCATACTGCCAGATTGTCTTCTAGCACAATGGAAATGGATCCCCATCCATGTTTCCCCGCTTCTAGTTGAGACAAATGTTTTTTCAGTTTGTGCTGGCTCAAGTATTGCTGTCAGTTTGGCGACTGTGCAACCTCTGCATTTGGAATGGTTACTGTGCAGAGCCACTCACTTGAGTTGCTTCACTGAAGCTCTATAATCTCTGCTGCAGATATTGATGAGAAACAGGATGGCAGAGCTAACCAGGAAAAAAAATGCAATGGTATACCGGGGTATTTATTTAAAAAACAAAAAGCAAAGTGGAAAAGGAGAATGCTCAGGGAAAGAAAAATAATGTTAAAGAAATCTTGTTTTTTGTTCATATATATTTTATGTTTCAATCTATAGACATGCACAAGAATGTATACTACATGTCTAATAAGACCTATCACAGAAGAGAAAATAATTGGCAGTTGCTCTTCTGAAACAGAAAGGTCGGAAAACACAATAGGAGAACTGTCAGTAAGAATCCATGGCAGAATTCTGTACTGAATCCCTGGAAGCCACTGCCAAAGAACTTCAGACCAGTTTTTGTTAAGCCAGCATCAGCAGAGGAACTGTTTAAGGGTGCAACGTGGATAGGTTCTTAGTCTTAAAAGCATGACCATATCTTGATTTATATCTATTACCAGGAGTGGGCTGCTATCAGTTCTCCCCAGTTTGGGTGAACCTGTAGCTAATTTTATGGCCAGTTCAGCAAACCAGCAAATCTCACCCTTGGCTGGCCCCGTCCACCCCT